>KN840514.1:0-115334 GCA_000832265.1 Phlebiopsis gigantea 11061_1 CR5-6
ATTGTATTGAGATATATTTATACTCCTCAAAATACCACGAGCCCGAGATTTAATGGTATTATATTGGTATTCTCACAATATATTGCATTATACTGGTATTTTTGCGGAGCACTATTCACCAGCGCCAATCCTCGGCGATATGCGTGCTCTCACGTGACTCTGGATCTGCTTGGAGCCAGAGGTCGGTGGAGGGCGGTGAGTGGTGGACGAGCACAACCAATCACCATGGAGGGCGTCGATCAGCTGTTCAACAGCTCGCCTTATCACACATATGGTATGTGCACCACTTGCAGCTTGTCATACATCCTCGTTGACAGTACCCAGCGCACAGCCAGTCTCATGTTTACCAGCCATTCTTCCCGTCCCAGTCCCACCACCAACCCGGTCCCGCCGACCCATCCCGCCATCCTTCCCCAGCCCCGGCTACCATCGCGGCAACTTCCTCCCATGGGCTCTTCATACAACAGCCTGCTGCTGTCCCTGAGCCGTCCAACGGTCAAGAACAACACACTGAGACACCGGTGGATCAGATCCAGGACGATGCGCCCATCGACGAGGAACCGTTGTACGTGAACGCAAAACAGTACTATCGCATCCTTAAGCGACGTGTGGCACGAGCGCGATTGGAGGAAGTGCATAGACTTTCAAGGCAAAGAAAGGTGCGATCAAAGTCATTTTTGCGTTGTTTCTGGTGGCTAACAGAAATCTTTGCTACAGCCTTACCTCCATGAATCTCGCCATAAGCATGCCATGAGACGTCCTCGTGGGCCTGGTGGTCGGTTCCTTACATCCGAAGAGATAGCAGCGCAAAAGAATGCACAGGCTGCTGCAGACGATCCCTCAGCATCAAATTCTCAAGACGGCGACAACGATGAAGACCTAGATATGACACCCCATGATCAGGACTCTGAGATGACCCTTGCGAGCCCCATGGACCACAACCCGACGCACATAACAGTAGACTCCCAGCGCAACGATGAACCAGCTCCCCCTCAGATTCAGAGCCGTCCTACTATCCAGCCATTACTCCAGCCTCGACCGCAAATCCACATCCAGACAATGCAGCCTCTCCAAAAACACGAGCACCAGATGACGCACGCCTTGCAGCCTCAGTCCGCACCGCAGCACCTCGCCGTGCAATCGCCATTTGACTCACACGTCCCGATGCCCCATTCGGCTGGTACTCTCGACTTGTTGAGCGCTCCCTATATGCCTCCTTCACATCCGACCACGCCAACTGCCATCTCTCCTCACAGCGCGATGTCTGAAGTCATCTCCGCCCCAGAGAGAGTCCAGCACGACCACGGCTCACACGCGCACCACGCCCACGCGCGTGCGCACGATCACCAGCGCCACATCTCGTCTACCGCGACCAGTGCTACTGCAGGCACCACACAATCTAGCCCTACAACTACTGCCCCGGGCAACAATCTCAACAATGTACGCACGTTTGCCGCGATGCAAATGCACCACGTTCCACATCCGCATGCACACGCCCGCCACCACCACTCTTACCTGAACCGTGCAGAGCAGCTTTATGCAAATCCGGGTACGTCCCAGTCATAGACGGTTGTGGCATGGAGGCTAATCAAACTACAGGCGCGATAAACCTTCGGTTCAATAACTCAGAGCATTCCAGGCAGTAAAATATGAATAAACAAACTAGTGCTGAACTACATACACAATTTGCTTTCATTCGACGTGTGCCGTACACATCGCTAGTAGTAACTTCATCTTCGCACCTATAGACCCTCTTGTAAGGAATCCCTTCGACCAAATGTAATAATGTACATCTGATGTTCCATTATATCACATTTGCTCTATGTCCATTGCGTCGTCGTCGTCGTCTATAGGGGATACATGTTGTGTACTGAAATCATCTACATCCTCTACTACGCCGCGCATAGGCAACGTGTTGTAGGTGTCCTCCGCATGTTTACACTCTATGTCACTACTGAGCGTACTCGGGAATGGCAGTGGTTTGAACAAGACCAGGGCTTTACCACTGTCTATGGAGGGTATATAAGCCTGAAAGTCAGGTTCATGCCGAGACCGTAATCGGTCCAGGAGAACAGAGTTGACGTGCATAGAAGAGGGTCCGCCCGTTGAGTCCTCCACATCCGAGTCATCATCCAAGTCAACAATGACGATTCCTGGTGCGCATTGATGAGAACTGAACCCAGACGGCGAACGAGTGATGACTTACGATCCTTCTCGGGCTCGTACCACGACCTTGATTTCATCGCCACCTCCGGGACCTCAGAAGCCACCGCAGGGAGTGTCGGCTCTTCTACGGACCCTGGGTGGATGACATCTGAGTATTCGGGTGGGGGATTGCGCACCGGGGTAGCGGTATTCCAGCCGCTATATGAGGGTGTTGACAAGCTCGCCCCTGATAGGAACCCGTCTCCACCCAAGGAATTTTGAAAGGCGGATGTCGGGGCATAGAGGTTCAGCGATGCGTCAGCGGCCTGCGCCGCCTGAAGTGCGGGGTCCAGAGTAAGTTGAGCGAAGCCACTTTCGAGGGCATCGCAACGACGGCGTTTCAGTGGAGGAGAGTAGGCCTCGATGTCGGAAGAGTCATCAGAGCTGTCTGACTCGAGAGTCTTGCGCTTGTGGGAGGGCATCCGGAACCAAGGGTGTGAGGCGAGTGGGTACGTCCAGGTGGCCATGCTGGATGGTTATGAGGGGAGAATGAACGCGGGACGTCAGCCGCATATGTACCTCCCATCATCAACACCCTCCATTGAGGTCGAACGTTCCGGAACGGCGCCCGAGCGTTCGTGAACATACCACAGCTTATATCCAAATTGTTTCATTCGCTCAGTCTGCTTCACGCATACATGAAACATGCCAGCACTCAATAAAGCATAAGGAAATATGTGGCATGTACAGACAGCGAGCGATACAGGCATGAGGAGAGCAAGAAACAAAATGCAACATCTAACCACGCTTCTTCGAGACACCAACGGTCTTGCCGCGGCGGCCTGTGTTCGCAAATGAGAATGTGTAGGCGAAACGAATGCTCAAAACGCTCACCGGTGGTTTTGGTGTGCTGACCCCTTACGCGCAGGCCCCAGTAGTGACGGAGACCACGATGCGCCCGAATCTTCTTCAGTCGCTCCAAGTCGTCACGGAGCTTCGAGTCAACGGCGTTCGACAGAATCTGGCTGTTCTTGCCGTCAACGATGTCCCGCTGCCTGTTCAAGAACCATGTCGGAATCTTGAATTGCGTGGGGTTTTGGATGATGGTGACAAGGCGCTCGAGCTCGTCGGAGTTGAGCTCACCAGCACTGCGTAACGAGGGAATGAGGGAGTAAGCACCATGAGACGTCGGTAGTTCCGTACCGCTTGTTGAGGTCGACATCAGCCTTCTTGCAGACCAAGTTGGCATAGCGGCGGCCGACACCCTTGATCTCGGTCAAGGCGTACATGACCTTGCGCTTGCCGTCAACGTTGGTGTTCAGCAGACGCAGAATGTGCTATTTCACTCCTTCAGTAGGATTCCAGCGAGTCGTACAGTTCAAACGTACTTGGAACTGTTGGTGGGCTTCCGGGACAACGAGAGACATCGTGGAGAGGAGTGGGACGGGGAAACCTAAAAGATCAAGGAGTTTAGCGAAGTCGACTCTTGAGCTTCATCCCGGGGTCGGTGAATCCATCCAGCTTCTCCACCCTCTGTACTGCCTCCAATCCACCGCTCTTTCGCATCCATAGCCTCTACCAGTAGCATTACGACGCCCCATATCCTCTTTGAAGCGGCAAAATAGCGTACTCACCGTAATCTTGAAGTTCGCCTGCCTCTAGATGTCGTAGAGTAGCCAATGCGGTGAGAGGTTGGTTATGTAAGCAGGATCGCCCACGTGTATTAGACGCCTATCTCTTGGGTGCTCCCTAATTTTGTATGTAGACTGATACTGAACTGTTATGGTCATTCTTTGGGTACAGTGAGCAAGATACAACGCTAATACTACGCGACGGCGAAGCAAAATCACATCACGCGGCCATTTTCTCATCGTAAAAGGCCCGGGCGACCTTAAGCGCCTCCTGGACCTTTGTGGCGTTCAGGCCGACACCTTGTGCTCCATCGACCTTGCCACCAGCCTAATTCATTCAGTCAACAAGGAGTCTCAATCGTGAGGTTCATCGAAGCTTACCTTTCCACCAAGTATATCAGCGATGGCGTTAGCCCATAAGCGTCCATCCACCCCTTTGGCCTTAGCATCCTCCGCGACAAAATTGACGTGTGCAACTTTGCTCTGGTCTGAGTCGACGCTGAATACATACACGGACTTGCCAAGCTTCTTTGCCTGGAGGACAACGCTCTGCAGAACCTACAGAAAGCGTGTTGAGCACGGTGACGGTGGACACATCATGCACATACCTTGGCGTTGCCATCAACGTTCAGCTCAGCGAAGAATACCTGGGCATTCGGATGCTCCTGGAAGTATTGAGTAAAGCTATCCAGAGCCTACAAGAGGGCTGAGTTTAAAACGATCTCATCATAGTATGGCGCACGTACGTCCTTATTCGCAGCAGTCTCCTTGTCCTTCTTCTGTTTTTCGAATGCTTTGCGAACGACGCCCAGTCGCTCTGTCAGTTGGGTCTTGAAGATCAAGGAAATATCAGCCTGGTTGAGTTCCTAGAGACCCACGTCAGATTGCTCAATGTCATGGCCCGCGTGAGCAACACGTACGACTTGGTATGCCTTTAGACCAGCATCCTTCTCCTTGCCCTCCATCGCCTCAAGCTGGTCGAGCCGCGTCTTCAGTGAATCAGCAGTTCGCCTAACTTCTGCAGCTTCGTATCCGGTGACCGCGACGATTCGCCTGATGCCCTTTGCGATACCAGACTCCTCGATGATGACAAAATCTTTGATCTCGCCTGTCCGAATGACATGTCTAGCAGCTGACTCAGCTATGTATGGAGCCGGGATGAATTTAATGACGCTTACGTTCCGCCACAGAACTCAACACTGGTATTGCGCCACTTGGGATTCTCAATGTCCTTGATGATCTCATCGACCTCGTATTCAAGAGTCACCACACGTACGGGGTCAGGATATGACTCCCCGAAGACAGCGCGGAGACCAGGTATCTTTTGTGCGGTCTTGAGGTCGACCTCCTTGCCAAAGACCCGGACATTGCGCTTGATCCAATCTTGGCTTATTGCCTCAATCTTGGTCAAGTCTGCAGTGTTTATCTGAGCCTTGTGCGAGAAGTCAAAGCGGAGCTTCGTGGGGGCGACGAGAGATCCCTTCTGATCGATGTGGTCACCCAGGACATCTCGGAGGGCATAGTTGAGGATGTGGGTCGCGGTGTGGTTGTTGCGCAATGGCCAGCGCCGGAGCTATATGTTTGTTAGCCAGAGAATCCCAGCATGCACTATATCACGCACCTCGTCGTATGACGAAACGACCTCATCGCCAACAGAAAGCGCTCCATATTTCAGCTGTCCGATGTGTAGTACATAGCCATTGTAGACCTGCACGTCGGTGACCTCGAATTCAGCGACACCGTCGATAACAATGCTACCCATGTCGTGTTCCTGACCGCCAGATTCTGCGTAGAAGCTTGTTCTGTCGAGAAGGAGACCGAACGTTGCCCCCTCTGAAATCTTCTCAGTCGATTTGGGGAATGATTTATTGTGATACAGTGCCACGACTCTTGAGTTGATGCTTCCACGCGCTGAGGAGCGGTCAGCGTAGACGTCGGCTAACAAAGGGAGGCGACGCACAGAATTTGGCGGAGTCGTCTGTCTTCGGAACGGCAGCGTTGATCTCAAGAGCGGCAATGTCGTGTACATCCAGCTTGACAGTCTCCTTGTTGGTCTTCTTGACCGCCTTGCTGGCTTCCTTGGAATGTGCCTGAGCGAGTTCGAACTCCTCTTCGTCCACAGTAAGGCCCAGCTCATCGGCCATCAGACGAGTGAGATCTACAGGGAAGCCATATGTGTCGTAGAGACGCCACACGTCCTTTCCGGAGAGCTTCGTTTCGCCACGTTCCTTTGTTTTGGAGACGTATTGATCAAAAAGCTTCTCGCCCCTGTCCAGGGTCCTCGAGAACGACTCCTCTTCTTCATCCAGGATTTCCTTGACCTCGTCAACGCGTTTGGTGATCTCAGGAAACACGCCGCCCTGCGGGGTTGTTAGTATTTAGCATATATGGATGACATAGCCACACACACCATTTGCTCAACGACAGCAGGCATGAGAGAAGAGAAGAAGGATCCGATGTTAACACCAAGTTTCTTCCTGGCATACCTCGAACCTCTCCGCAAGATGCGGCGAAGAACGTAGCCACGGCCAACGTTGTTCGGTACACCACCATCGCTAATGGCAAAAGTCAGGGTTCTAACGTGGTCCGCCACGACGCGGTAAGCAGTATCGATACCATCTACATCCTCCGCGCCAAACTTGCCCTCGTACGAGCGGACGCCGGTCAGCTCTTGTATCCGGGCGAAAATGTGCTGGAAGACATCGGTGTCGTAGTTCGACCGTTTCCCTTGGACAGCGCAGACGATGCGCTCGAAGCCCATCCCCGTATCGACGTGTTTGGCGGGGAGTGAACGTAGCGAGCCGTCTTCCTCGCGATTGAACTGCATGAAGACGTTGTTCCAGATTTCTACGACGAGAGGGTCATCGTTGTTGACGAGATGCGCAGCGTTCCGTCCACCAACGAGATCATAGTGAATTTCACTGTAGAGTGTTAAGTTCGGCTGCGGACGGGCCCCCTCTCAGACGCACCTGCAAGGGCCGCATGGTCCCGTAGCACCCATTTCTACATGTCCACTTAGCGAGTGAGATATGCATAGCTAGGTCTGCGTACCCCAGAAGTTGTCTTTTGCGTTTCCTGGAATTATGTGATCCTCTGCAACGCCTTGGTCGATCCACAGCTGGCGCGCTTCGAGATCTGGCTCAAGACCGGTTTTAGGATCGCCTTCGAAGTACGTCACGTAGAGGCAGTCCTTTGGTAGTTTGTACACGTCGGTAAGGAGGGCCCACGAGTATTCAATTGCCTCTTTCTGCATAGATGAGCTGTGATAAATGGACCGATCTTGTGGATGCTCTCCATACCTTGAAATAGTCTCCGAAGGACCAATTACCCAACATTTCGAAGAAGGTGTGGTGGTAGGAGTCTTTGCCAACATCCTCAAGATCTGAACAAATATGGTAAGAAGTGACTACAATTTATAGTAGTGGTATACTCACCGTTATGCTTTCCGCCGGCACGTATGCATTTCTGGCTGTTAAAGGCGCGCTTTAGCTTGGACAGTTCGGAGTTCGGGTCTACGTTGCCCAAGAAGATGGGCTTGAACTACGGTGACGGTAAGGACATAGTCTGTATAACCCGATAGTAACACACCTGATTCATACCCGCATTGGCGAACAGAAGCGTGGGGTCCTCATAGGGTATGGTAGCCGAGGACGGCACGAAGGTATGATGTCTCTCGCGGAAGAAATTGAAGAATTCCTCGCGAACCTTTGCGGACGACCAAGAGCTGGTCATTCTTGCAGAGCGATGTGGTGGATAAGGGGCAAGTCGGAGCGTCCGCGATAGAATCGACGCTCTACAGTACCTCATGCGAGTCAGATACAAGATCGCCGGGCTCCTTTAGGAGGGCCACGTGGTCTAGACGCCCCCAGCCTTCGCTGTTGTCCCAGGTTCCTTGTTTGTACGTACACGACCATACACCACACCACCATGGAGTCCAAGCTGTTCGTCCTCACGCTGTCTCAGGAGTATATTGTGCATTGACGTGACTCTTTTGTGCATCTAGAAAAGCGTTGAAGGTCGTGGAGCTCAAGGACATTCTTGCAAAGGCCGAGGTTGCAATACAGGGCAAGGCCAACAAACCCGACCTCATCGCCAAGATTCTCGCGTCACCAGGAGCACTGAAGGTGTATGAACAGCAGCATGGATCTTCAGCTGCTGGCGACGCGTCGCGAACACCAGCTTCGGTAAGTGCGAAGCCAGCCAGCACAGCGCAGGTGAGCCCTATTTGGAACATCTGAAAGTCATATCTTGACGTTCAGCACAAGACTAGCACTATACCACCTGCGTGAGTGGCTGTTTGACGTGGTGCTCTATACATTATGCCTTACCTGCCTATTACTCTAGTGTACAGGCAGAACCTAGCTCAGACGCTCAACTCGTCAGCACGTCCAAACCTGCGCCACTAGTCGCGTCTAGTTCTGCGTCCGCACCCTCCTCTCTTCCCAAATCAGTGCGTTGCAATACATGATTCTGCACTTGAGCAGACTAACAACGTGCAGAAGGCCAGTGCGACTGCTGAAGTGGCTGCTGCGGTGGCAGATGAAGATGAAGAGCTACGGAAGCGCAAAGCTCGTGCTGAGCGATTCGGGATTGCCTTAGTTGTGCCCACCAAGCCTGGGGAGCCTAAACTTGCACAGAAGAGTAACGGAGCCAAAACTGCTGCTTCTGCAGAGGTGCCGTAAACTACATTTTCACGGCGTATGCAGGCACTTATGGTCAAATATCAGGATTCTGCAATCCTTACGAAGCGCGCACAACGTTTCGGCATTCACAACACGCCAGCTGTGACTGAGTCTCAGCCGACCAAGGGCGGCAAAGGCAAAGGCAACAAGCGGGCAGCACCCGTCACCGAGACCGTCGATGCCGAAGAGCTAGAGAGACGGAAGAAGAGGGCCGAACGCTTTGGGACCGGCAACCAAGCTGCAGTCAAAGCTTAGACATGAGCACAACGTGTCGCTCTTCCCGTGTGTCATTGGATTCGCGCTGTCTTTCTGTGCTATGCTCCCTACTGCTCCGACTCATATTTGGTCCCCGTCCATCACACGATCCTATAGCTGTCAATTTACCTCGAACCATGACTGTGCTCTTCCTGGGCAGTCAAACCGGAAGCTTGACCCTCAGTGCTTCGAGAAGTTGCACTTCGACTGTTCGCTCATGATGCGTCCTAGTGGCCGGGCTCTACTCTATGTATGTAGCATTCTATGTCATAGCTGTTTGTTTGCCCCTGGATGACAGAGACGGTCTGGGTCAAGGGTACGCAGCAGCTTTATGTCTGGCCGGCAGCCGGCGGCATAATTCTTGGGTATATGCCCTTGACCCAACCACTGCAGATGAGTTCGGCATCAACGCAGGGTATAGGGTTGTCGAACCGTTGGAAGAGTATAAGTTCAGCAGGGCCTTCGGATGGAGGACACATCAACTACGTGCAAACCATGTTCAATGGTCAGCGCGCAGAATCGGACAACGGCTGGACGGGACACGGCGGTCCGTGGCCATACACCATCCTCGAGGAACCCGACCTTTCGTACCATGTCGAACGGCTCTCCGGGCATCAGACGGTTGGTGACATAGACCTGGTCAGCTTTCAACCGTACCCAGAAATTGGGCACAACCAGGACAGGTATGTTGTGGAAAACTGGACCATCGACGGACAAGCATGGAAGTTTGTCGGCATCTTCGACGGTAATGTTCTGTTTACACCTTCTGCGTGCAATCATAAATTTGACCGATACGGCCCATTCCAGGTCACTCCGGGCATAGTACGGTCAACTATACCATAGAGAAGCTGCCTGGGTTCATTAAGCGAGATATTCTCGCAAAGGTGGAAGGACAGGATCATTACACCTCTTCGGACATTTCTAACGTCCTGAAGAACGCCATCTCGTCTTTTGACAACGACATAACGCAAGGCCTCCTCAGCTTGTTCCCTGAAGGTGTGGAGGCCATCGAGAAGATGACCGACGAGGAGATACGGGCAGTTGTTGTCGTAAACGATAAACCTCATCCAAAAATCGTTCCGGCCATGAGCGGCACGACGGCCTTGGTCACTTTGACTGACCCTCAACGGAACCTCTTTGTGGCCAGTCTAGGAGATTGTCAAGCAGGTACATCTCACCTCGCTGGGCGTTGACATCCACGACATGCACTGAGCCTCTCTGCAGTTCTGGGGCGCAAAGGCGCAGATGGACAATGGTCCACGGCTATCCTCAGCTCCAACCACAACGGTCAAGATGCCGCCGAGGCGCAGCGAGTTAGGAGCGAACACCCAGGTGAAGAAGAGTGCGTCCTCAAGGACCGCGTGCTGGGCGCGATAGCTGTCACACGCGGTAAGTCATATGCCAGTGGCGCCCGGCGGTGTCTCACTCTGAGCTGCAGCCATTGGCGATCATGTATTCAAGATGCCCCGCATATTCCCCAGCCGTGTCTTTAACCTCGCGGACCCGCCTGCATATATCCTGACGCGACTCAGCGTTTTCCTCCCGCGTCTTCTCACGCCGCCATACCTTTCCGGTGTTCCAGATGTGCAACAGGTTGCCCTGGCGGGTACACGGCGCGAGGACACGGTGCTTGTACTATGTTCAGACGGTCTGGTAGATGTATCCAAAGCCCACGAGAAGCCGCTGGCGGAGGTTGCCGCTCGTTGGATAGAGGTGGCGTCGAGGAACATGGGCGACAAGCCCGCGCTACGGGTGTTGCGGGACGCTATGGGCGGCGACGACAAACCGCAGGTCTCGTTCTGGCTGACAGCGGAGATGGACACGCCTTGGGTAGATGACACGACCGTGCTTGTGATGCGAGTGTAGTCAGCAATTGATGCGCCTTCTTGGTCATGCCGCAGCGCATCAAAAAGTACGGATCAATGATCAGTCAGCGGGCGGGAATCCATAATTCTGCAAAACCCGAGCTACCTTCCTCCACCGTCACCCACCACATCCCACACACGCAACATGTCCCTCGCTCCTGCAGAGCCTGTTGAATACTCCAATCATGGACTCTTCACTTGTCTATCGTGCTCTATCGCATTCCACTCCGCAGATGACCAGAGTGAGGCAAATCTCATAAACGACTTCCGAAAACTTGCTAATACGGGCTCAATTCTGCAGGGGAACACTACCGATCTGATCACCACAGATACAACATGAAACGTCGTGTCGCAGGGCTGCCCCCCGTCAGCCCAGATATTTTCAATCAAAAAGTCCTAGAGAGGAGGGCGGAAACAGCCATTATGACATCGCCCAAGGGCTCGTCCTGCGAGGGCTGCGGGTGCGTACTAGTGTTGTGATGCGCTTTAAAGTCACTCATAATCTATATATCTAGGAAAGTGTACACGACTGAGGGAGCATATCGTTCCCATATGGCATCGAAGAAACACAAGGACAACGAAGCGAAAGCTGTCCAGCGTGCACTAAAGCCCTCGATTCCTCCACCGGAGGAGCCCATCGTGGTTGACGACGCCCTCACCGAGGCACCATCCTCTGAGCCGCGGGCTGCTCTCGAGACCATCACAGAGAAGGTGTCTTCCGTCACCCTCACCGTGGACGCCGATGCTTCGAACGATGAAATTGACCGCACAATCGAAGAGAAAATCGCTGCTGCTCGCTCGCGCCTACAGCCCAATCAGTGCCTCTTCTGCCCCGAGTCCTTCACATCTCTTGAGGCCAATTTGACCCACATGTCTTCCGCGCATTCATTCTTCATCCCGGACGCAGAATACCTCGTCGACCTCACAGGTCTCATCACGTACCTTGGCGAGAAAATTGCTGTTGGAAACGTCTGTATCTACTGCAACGGCAAGGGACGCGAGTTCCGTACGCTGGATGCGGTCCGTAAACATATGACCGACAAGGGCCACTGTAAGCTCGCATACGACTCCGAGGTCGATCGCCTGGAGCTGTCCGACTTCTACGACTTCTCTTCGTCTTACCCAGAGGGCGCAAAGCGGAAGAAGAGGACTAAGAAGTCTGGTCAGGTCAAGGTCGAAGAGGAAGCCGACGCTGAGTGGGAGGATATGGATGAAGATGACGAAAACGAAGTAGATGAGGTCGTGGAAGAGGAGATGTCAGTGGACGAGGATGAAGACGAATCGGATGATGACCTACCCGAAAATCAAGTCACATACGGCGACTCGCTCTATGAACTCGTCCTCCCGTCCGGCGCACGGATTGGCCACCGCAGTATGAAACATTACTACGCTCAGTCCTTCCGACCCATCCACACTAAACCAGAAGACCCCAATTCCGGCCGCGCCCTCGTCCGCAAACTCATCGGCGACAAAAACTCCGCCCTTGTTCCGGTGAGGGGTGGCTTCGGTGCGTTCGGTTCTGGTACAAAGGTCGTCAAAGCTCGGAATCGCGGCGAGGCTCGCGAGGCTGGTAGGCATATCAGGGAGCATCGCGATCAGCAGAGAAGAGAGCAGTTCAAGACTAAAATCGGGTTCATCCATAACAGCCAGAAGCACTTCCGGGATCCATTGCTCCAGGTACGCTTATGTCTCTACCCCATCACCTTATTACATGCTAACTGGAAACCTTGCAGTGATTACATTCAGCCGAAGGCTGCTTTCACATTGCATATACGCCATACATGATTAACAATAAAGAATGTAGTATCCTAGTGAGACTGGTTCATGGCGGGAATATAGAGAATGTTCTGAAGGTCGATCTTATACATGACGGAGGAACCATGAGAAACTGCAACGACATAAGAACAGTAGCGCGAGGGAAAAAATGTTGCAAAAGTGAGCCAAGAACCAGACAAACCATGCATGAGTCGATTCTAATAACAATACGCTGCAGGGACAACACCCTCCTTCCCTGTCCGGGTATCTCGCGCGTACCACCAGCTAAGTAGATTTGTTAGACAAGACAACAGGGGAAAGGATAATGAACCACTTACGCTGCGTCTCCATCATCTAGAATCTCTATTTCCTGGCCAGCAGTCATTGATAGCTCTCCATCCCCCTTTCCATCGAATGAGTATCTCGCACGCGCCGGTCGGCTGAGCTCTTCACTGCCCAACGCGCCACCTATCGCATCGCTCGGGGTCTCTGCCCTTGCGAAGTTGCTCGCATCAGGCCCGAACGGGTCTGATGAGGCACCAGCAGCAGCGACTTTCTCTTCATTGTCCTGCGCCGCGAATGGGCTTTGGCCGATGATGGTGGTACGCGTTGCAGCGTTGATATGCTCGAGCAGCGAGGAGGGACGATGCGTGGTTGAATCATCGTCATCATATTCGGCAGGGTCAAACTTGTCCAGCCTCTCGTCCTTGCGCGAGAACAGCGTCCACAGGATACCAATGAGCGACAGTAGGAACACGACACCAGCGGCAATGGCAATCGAGATGAGAATTACGATGCCGGTTGCGAGGAAGTCTGAAATAGTTATAAGTAGAGGGAACCGTGAGCATAGAAGGGAAGGCGCACGTTTCTGCGTGAAGCTGAACGTTGCGAACGAACGGAACAAAGAGGCAACGACACCTGGGTCTCCAGATTCGCTAGTGGAGATGATGTAGGGAATAACCTGCTCTCCGTCGAACAAGGCGGACGACGCGTTACCGAAGTTGGAGTCCGATAGAGATCCAGAGATCCAGAGCATGCGGTCGGATTCCACTATGCTGTTCTCAGAGTGAGTGTTCTGCAATGGGACCATGACCAGCTGTGTGAAGTCAGTGCCTGCTTCGAAGCCCGAGCCTAGATATTGATAAATACATCATTAGAATAAGGTTCCCACTGCACACTACTCACCAACGTTGGTCCAGGTCTGGCCGTTCCAGAAGTACAAGAAGGAGCTTGATCCATCTGGGGATCTAAGCAGATTCAGTAAACCAGTGTTACTCATGGTGTCGCAGAATGAGCTTACTGTCCGGCTGCGAAAATACTGCTTGAGTTACCGTCATTCACCTCCATTGCCGTAACAGGTCCGGGAAGCTGACTAGAAGCACCGACAGCAGCCCATGATTTATTGCTGATAGTGAATTCGGCAACATTCGCGGCCGTCCCGTCGGCGAGAGCGAGAGAGCCAGCGATAACGATACTATCCCTCCTGTCCTGAAATAAGGCTGCTCAGACAGACATCACTAACGAACGCACATTGCACTCACCCCAGCATACGCAACAGCAGCGGTCTCGCCTTGAACACCATTTCCAAGTGCCGAGAAGCTCTTGGATTGAGTGTCGTACGAACAGACAGCACGACATGGTGTGTTGCCAACCTGAGCGAAACTGCCCGCTACCACAAGGGTATTCGATTGGCTCGGCGACTCGGTAATCGAGCGCACGACGACATCGCCAGATGACGCAGAGAACGCTTCAGCGCCGACCGTGTCCCACTGAGCACGATCGAGATCGTAGACCGCGAAGCCGTTGAAGGAAGTGCCTGAAACGGTGAAGGTGCCACCGACGTAGAGGTCGTTGCCAGAGACAAGAAGAGAGTGTACGGTACCGTTGACCGAGTTACCTCGTAGCTCAGTCACGATAGCGGATTCTGGATCGTATACGGCGAGGTTCTGGGAAGTGGAACCAGACGACGTCGTGAAGGAGAAGTTGCCGCCGAGAATGACGACCTCTCGCGAAGATGAGCTATTGGTCCAGAATGCGCCTGCAAGGACAGCGGGCGCGGTCGCTGGAGTGACGGAAGGAAGGGGAGCAAGGGTCGCAGAAGTAGTCGACTGCCGCTTGAAGAGTCCTGAGATGCGAGGAATCCAAGCAATTGCAGAAGACGAATGTGCTGCGCTGTGAGCATGTCTCTTCGCCTTGGTTGTCACAGAGCCAGTGCCATTTGTGAACACAGAGCTCTGCAGTTGGATGTTGAGTGGCGTCACTTCAGGCGTACCGTTGTTGTTGTCCGCCGCATTCTGCAACATTACGAAGCCGGATGCGCCGAACGCGACCGACGCCTCTACGTTACCCGCCACAACTTGGCCTTGGCCCTGACCCTTCGCCGGCGTTGTACCGTTCCCAACAAACGTCATCTTTCCGACCAAGAAGCCCCCGGGGTTCACCCATGCCTTCGTGGTTGTATTCCACGCCGCGAAGCCCGCTGCGCTGTCTCCGCCAACGACGGTGGTGAAATTACCTGCAACCAGTAACAAACCGTCCTCGTCGACCACCAAAGACGTGACGGGTCCGTCAAGTCCGGCTTGTAGCGGGACCCACTGGTTCGCTTGGGTATCGTAGGCAGCGACGTTGTTTAGCTTGCCGAGGGCCGATGAAGAAGTGGTATCGGTGAATGATCCTCCGACAAACAGTTTGGAGCCGCTTAGGATCATCGAAGTCACCACGCCGTTGAGACCATTGTTGGTCAAGGACGCGAGTTGGCCATTCTTGAAGGAAACAACGTTGGACGCGCCAGATGCAGACCCAGAGGAGAGGTTGAATTGTCCTCCGAGGTAGAGAGTACCGGACGTATCCTGAGCGATAGTGGTTATGGAATCTCCGGAAGACTGCACATTGCTAGAGCCCATGGCGCGGAACAATTGGAAGCCCACATTGTCGAGGGGGGTCAAGGACGAGTTTGAGATATCAGAGCTCGCATTCACCGTCGCGCCACCTTTCAACGGCCACTCCAAAAACCCGAATCCTGTCGCGACTCCTGTAGAGGTGACATTCGCGGAGCCCGTACCAGTCGTCGATGTCGCCCCCGTCACATTCGCGCTCCTTAGGACGAGCTGTACTCGGTCCGCCACAAGTTCGTACTTCCCACCCTGTCCTTGCCCTGCCGGAGAATCCGCCAATGCCATGTTCACAGTCATCGAAAAGCTCTCGGAGGTCGGAACAATTGGTCCTTGGTAAACTGTGAAAATCTGGTCGGCAGTGTTCTGCTGCGAGACTGTTTGGATGGTGGGGTTCAGACCACCGCCAGGGAACACAGTGACCTGAACTGACGTCCTCAGCGCACAGTCTTGAAAATTGGTGCATCCGGGAACGAGTAGGTTCACGTCGTAAACGCCTGATGCTGATACGTATGGCATCCATGTGAACGTCGGGCCTTGAGATGATGGCGTCCCAACATCTACGTCCGATACAAGGACGGCCTGGATAGTTCCTGGAATGTTCGTATTTGCATCCTTCTCTACCCAGTTTCCAGTCTGCTTGGCGGTCGACGCGCTTGGTGCAAAGCAAGACTGAGCGTTCTCGCTCGAAACAGACGAGGCGAATGCACCCGATGACAGGAGCTGGAGAAGGTGCAGACCGGGGCCTGCCCCCTGCCACTCGGAGAGGGTGAGGATAAAGCCGGTAATGTCCAGGCCAGAGTCGGTGAAAAGGAAGTCCTGGTAGGGGATCGCAGAGTCAGTGAGCAGTGGACACGGGTCTGTGCATGTCTGATTTTTGCCGGTTGTGGGGTCAAGGTACTGTAGTTCGCGAACAGCGTTGTCCGGGATGGTTGTTACACTGCAGGATTTAATTCACAGAATTATGAGCAGAGTTTGGCTATTACTCACCTGAAACCCGTCGTACCACGCCCTTCCAAGAATGTGTTGCCAATGCGAATACCGTTCGCGCTGAGGAATGCAAACTTTCGCATCGTGATTACACCCTTGGTTCCATCTTGACTGAACCAAGTATTCCCAGGACCGTCCGCGCCCGCTGGGCACAAAATGTTCGTCACATCGGTGAATCCGCTCTCTGTGCTCGAGGCCGAAGGAGTTACGTCCGAGGCATTGAGGGGAACGGGGACAAGCGACGACGAGAAGGGGGTGGCACCGGCAGAAAATGGCACATTGGGGTTGTTGGTGTCGTTCAGTGTGAGCGTGCCATTGCCAAAGGCAGTCAAGAAGGAGCCTGAAAAGAATAGGCTAGTCTGCGAAGCGTTCGTGATTATGGACAAGACCTCGCCCGAAAGCCCACCAAATGGTGGTGTGGACCATGACTTGGACTGTGTGCTCCAAATAGCTACAGCTGACGCTGGGGATGTGAAGCGACCTCCGACCCAGACGTTGTTCTGCGTGCTGTCGCAGTACACTGCGTTCACTTCTCCGTTGGGACCATTCGAGCCGAGCGCGGAGAAAGAGTTGGAGGATGTATCATAGGACGCAATGTTGGAAACAGAGGCACCGCCGATGGAGGAGAAGCTGCCCGCGACGTAGTAGTTGTCTCCCAAAGCGCAGGCGGCAAAGACGGAGCCGCCTTGGTTTGTCGAGGCAATGTGCGTAAGGGAGCCACCATTATTTCTTGAAAGGAGTGACGAGGTAGAAGGATCGAATTGGAGCGAGGAGGAAGAGGAGTTTGAGAACAAGTCGAGACCAGCGAATGCGCCCGCGAGACCGACCTTGCCCATTCGGTCAAAGTCGACAAGGGGAAGGCCAGCCAGAGCGAGAGACGGACATAGTAGCAGAAGAAGCGGAGGTATATGGCGAGTCATTACTGCCCAAGCATAAAAGCCTGTCGGGGTACGAGGGGTATCTGAGAGCAACCAACGTTGTCGTTGCTTGTGAGCTCAACTTCAACACGCGACAACGGCTTCCTACGGGCGCTAGCACGGTCGCATGGGAAACGAGAAAAAAAAGCCAGTTGCATTAAGGGGGAATCGAACCCCCGGCGGGTCGATGGCAACGACCCAGGTTACCACTACCCCATTAATGCTTCCTTTCATCTGCGCGCTAAATGGATATAATTCATTCGGGGACGTTCCTCACTCAACATCGTGTAGTCCTTCACGATATGCGGAATAAATATTGTGTTTGTGGAGACTAGGCGTACTGTAGCACTAAAACTTGTCGATGCCGAACGAAACTTTTCAAAAGACATAAACAGTGTACCATTGTAGTGTGGGAGAAGGCGGCAAGCAATGCATGCTCAGCAGTCTGATTCACGGTTTCTGAATATCTAGAATTGAGGTGAAGTGATTGCTTTGAGGCGACCTAGACATGGGGGTGGAGAGACACATCGGCCACAATGATAATCGTATTGGTTTTTGCAATGTACCGCATCGCATGTAATGTCTATAGACGATCCGTCTTCACTACCAAACCGCTGAGGTCCACAGTTCGTCCAACGGGCTGCAGGTGTGCCGAGTGCTGTTCGAATGACCTACGAAAGATGGCAGTCGGCTTTTCCGCCATGGCAACCACATAGTAAGACACTCACTGAGGGAAGCGATACCTGTGTACCGGTGGCTTCTTCGCATCCGCTATCGTCAACACTTCCATCTGACCCTCCGTAGACATTACAAGATGCTGCAAGTTGATCTTGTTCCACACCTCGCTTGAAGTGTTGTAGTACGACATCCAGTCGGTCAGATAGGTACCCTCGCCGGCCTCAGGCGCATATTTATACCAGCCTACAGCGGCTAGACCTGCGAAGGTCCATCCAAGCCAGACTTTGTTGAAGAAGTCTGCAGAAATACGTTAACGTAGTTGAACGCATGGGCGAAGGAGTCTAGAGGCGGAGGCGGCGCACCTTCCTTGGGATAGACAGTGTGCTCTTCGTGGTGGTGATCATGGTGCTCGTCGTGAGCAGATGAGGCATGTCGTCTGGGTAACGAGGCAAGCAGGGTTTGCCTAGGCCGGGCGACAGCCCGGAGGAGGAGAGACATCACGGCGAGAAACGAGTGAGAGACGGTGCAGACTTGCTAGCCGACGCGCCCCCGCCATGTTCCTCCGAGCACTGCTTACATAATCAGTGCTGTCATGGGAGTTCGTTCCGGCTCGTCTAAACAACCACCACCCGCTAGTTTGGTTTCGGAAACCTCTCCGTTTCTCTTCTTCTCCGTGTTCGACCTTGGCCTATCATAAAAGTACTAGTATCTCTGAAGCTGGGCTTCTAGTGTCTCTACACTGCTTCTCGGTGACATACTATCTCACGAACTTACATATATCCAACCTTCCTACCGAGCATCCTCAACTATACCTCCCACAACCATACCCCTACTCTAAAGCATATACCCAGTTCCAAAACACTCTACGCACTCGACATGGCTTCAGCGACGTCGCCACTTCCACTCCTTCCTCTGTATATTCCTCGGTCTCCCCTACTATCTGGCTCCCTTGCTGAAGATTTCACCGCAACCCTCATAGCGCAAGGCATCTGCAATCCCCTTCCTACACTGTCATTCTCGCCTGCGCCTGCGCCCTCCCCCCGTATTCGTGCGCCTAAGGCTACCTCGAAATCCACCAATAAACCCCTTCCAACCCTCCCCATCCCGCCGCGCCAGATCATATCGCTGTTAGACTTCTTGGAGAAGATGGACAATGACGTGACCAAGGAGGCACAGCGGGTGCGCGAAAACGTGAAAGAGGCACGCGCTGAAGTACGCGCATACAAGGATGAGCGGGAGAGACTATGGGCCGGTGTCGCGGAGAGGAAGGAGCGAGAGCGGACTGAGACCAAAGGACCTGACGACGAGTTCTGGCTCAACGCGTAATATCTCACACATGTATCCTATCTGCCTATACCCCGCACATGGATGTGCACTGCGCTTGCACATCTGATACATCCCCGCAAAGCAGTCAGACGGATACCCCCTTTATCCGGCCTCCTCTTCGTTTCTACAACGGTATGTATGTCTCGGTCTTGTCTTGTAAGCCCCATGAGGCTCGCGTACAAGTCCGAGCGCAGTTCAACGCGGTCTTAGCAACGGATTAAGTTCACCCAGGCCATGCTATAGTTGCGCCTAGACGCAGCAGTATATAAACGGCAGCTGTCCTAGGACCTGCTGACCGCACGGGTTGTTCCCTATCCACCTCCATCTCCTGCCACTCCAAGCCCTCATCTCACTTGCATCGTCTGCATAATGTGTTCGTACATTGTCTGAACCTATCTCTACGCTCAAAGGTGTTCAATGGTCCATATGCTTAGCTGACACAGCCGCCAACGCCACGAGGCCTACGCCTCAACGCAAGCTGTCCGTCGATCCACAGACAGCCGAGTCTCTCGAACGCCGCCTCACCTTCAGGCCGGACAAGCAGGATCTTGTCGAGCGCAACATTCTGAAGGGTACGCACGGCGAGACACTGCTCTTACTCCGAAATCGTCGCTAACGAGCTTCTAGATGACAAGGTCGCCCCGTCTCTGCAGGCTGCCAGGGACAAGCTACAGCGGTCTCAGCTTGAGGTACGCCCTTGCGGCGTTGCAACAGATGATCTGTGCTGACCTGCTTGTAGGACAAGCTTGGCCACGCACTTCTCCAGCGACCCAAACGTGAGGAGCTTGAGCAAGAGGGCATCCTCAGTGAGTGTATTGGTACCTCTTCCTTCCCTTTCAATCTTTATACACGCTCTTCTAGAGCCGGACTCGACCATTCAGACCGCTGCGTCAGCGTGAACCCCTCTTCGCCTCTTCGTCATGTATTAAATAGCATTTGACCGAACCCGAGGCCTGAGTAGTGGGTTGTGTGCGGGTTCCTTAAATTAGCGAAATGTATTCTGGAAGCAGTGTCAACCACCAAGAATGTTGAATTCAAGCATGAACCGTACCTATCGTCTGTGCACCGTCCAGCGACTGTGTTCAGTCTTGACTCCCTCGGTTGCGAATCCTCTCCCTCATCTCCTGCGCAGCCCGCTTTGTCCCTGCGCTTCCTGCCCAACCACGGGTCCGTAGCCAGCTGACGATGCGCGGAGTGACGGCAGCGGTGACGCCTACTCGTACTGGCAAGAACACAGTTTTATGAATAGTGTAGGCAAGCACGACCATGGCCCAGATGCCTTCTGAGCCTCCGGTGCGGCCGTGTGCGGCACTGTCCATGTCCTCCCGGCCTGGCTCGACTGGTCGCGTCGGTAGGAAGCCACCGACCGCTTCTTTGACGGCAGCGGCGACTCGGGAGACGTGCTCGGCGCCGAAGAGGTTGATAGCCGCGAATGAGACGGTAAAGTCTACGACGCCGACAAGGAGGTACACGCCGAGGGCGTACCAGCCGTACGATTTGATGAGATGTTTTAGCCGTTGGGAGAGCGAAGGGTTCGGCGGTAGCTGTGAACTATCATCTGATGACGGTGGTGGTGAGGCAAGGCGGACTGGACTATGATGAATAAAGCGTGCGCCTGGTCTTGTGAGGGATATGCGTTGCTCTTGGCCGGCTGCGAGGCGGGTGAGCGGGAGCAGAGGCCGCGAGACTCGCGGAACGAGTGCACGCAGGATAGGAATACGCAAGATGGCGTTTCGTACCATGTCCGGCGTTGAGGTGAAGGGGGAGAGCGAGTTGGAGGAGACTGGTGGCGATTTTGACGAACGCGTCGAAGCGGCAGCAGCTCAGACGCCTCGGCAACGGCCGTCACAGACGTTAGAATTGATCTGGGTCGAAATGACAGTCCAATCGCTCCTCATTTCCTCTCTTTCATGCATCCCCACAACCCCCACTCTCATCCCTACAAAGAGTCTTTGCGATAGCATCATCTACCCGCACACACATGGACTCCGCCGCCCAAAACGACTCCTGCGGCCCCTTCGAGGGCCCAGAGAAATTGCTCGAGATCTGGTTCGCCCCCTCGCCCGACCAGCTTCCAGACGCATCCTCGGCCACAGATGGCAAGTTTGGCCTCCGAAAAGTGCCCAAGCCAGTATGGGAGGAGATGTTAGACATTGTCAAATGTAAGATCCTCTCGTATGTAGAGGGCGAAGAGATAGATGCCTATCTATTAAGGTCAGTCATACCTTGGTGCATTAAGCAATGATCTCGTGTACACGCTTTGGCACGTCGTACTGTCTTGTTTCCATGCTTTGGCGCACCATACATACCTCTATAATGCCGATGCTGATGTTGGGCATGCTTTGCAGCGAATCTTCCTTCTTCGTCTCGCCTCATCGTCTCATCCTCAAAACGTGCGGTACCACCCTCAACCTCCTTGGATTGCCGCGGATACTTGAAATCGCCCGGCAGCACGCATCGCTATGTTCTGTGTATCGCTGCTTCTACTCCCGCAAAGCTTTTATGTTTCCTGAACGCCAGTACGGACCCCACCGCGACTGGCGAGCAGAGGTCGAATACCTCGATGCGATCTTCCCCAACGGTGCTGCCTATACCGTTGGAAAGGTCAACGGCGATCACTGGCTACTGTACATGACGAGTCCAGGGGAGGACATGTTCGCCATGACTGCACCAAACTCCCCCGCGCCCGGGGAAATTCCTCTGCCGGAGGCCGACGAAGCCTCCGGTGCAGGAGAGTTGGAGGCATCCGAGTTTGCCGACTTCACCAAGCAGGACTACACGATTGAGATCCTCATGACCCAACTCTCGCCCTCTGCCCGCGCGAAGTTCAACCATGCCTCCGCGCTCGAAGCGGTCGAGCACAACCCAAGGCAGCACGCGTTGGACCTCTCGTCAGCTATCGGCATCTCCGACATATTTCCTCCGCAGCTCACCACGCTGGACGCGTACTCCTTTTCTCCATGCGGATACTCCTCCAACGCCCTGCTAAAGTGGCGTGATGGCACGGGTGAGGGTCCGGCCCAGAGTGGAGAGGGCTACTACACCATCCACGTTACCCCAGAGGATGGCTGGTCGTACGCCAGCTTCGAATGCAACGTTCCTCTTCCTTCCCTCCCCACGTCACAACCGAGCAAGATCCCCGACCTGAAGACACTCATCCGGCGTGTCGTCAACATCTTCCAGCCCGGTCGGCTTACGCTGACCCTCTTCATCTCGAGCGAAGACAATGCGAACGCCGAGGAAGAAGGCGGCGAGACCGCGGTCGAGACCGCCCAGCGCGCGTTCAAGGCCGCGCTGATGACGTCCAAAGCCCTGAGCGGGGTGTGCGGGGCGCGTACGAGCGGCGAGGGAGACGGGGAGAAGGAGTTCCAGGGGACGTACAGGAGGACGGACAAGATCAACTACGAGTTTGGAGGCTACGACCTCGCGTTCGCCAGTTTCGAGCTTCGCCCGTAGATGGACTTATGTGCCTACTGCTTCCGTTATCCCCGGAGAGTCGCGGCCCCTCACACGCCCGTGTAGAGACCCGGTCGTGCTCGCCCACGCTGCTTGCTCAATGTAATGTAACGGCGCTGCTCTCGATTGGTGACGTCTGCGGGCCGCTGTGCTTAATGGGCCGCGGGTGGCCAGAGCAGTGCTGCGGTCTGGCTGAATGCAGGACGCTGCTGCCCACGGCCTCGCGAGGGGTTGTGTCAGCTTGTTTGAGCTCGTTCTTTCTTCGAACCACTGAACCCATAAATGGCAATTCGCCCTGCGATCAGTGCCCTCTCCCCCGCCCAACCTCGCCGTCGCGAACGCACAGCAGCTGGCCTCGACAGCACGCGGCGCGCTCCCTGGCCCAGCGGGAGACGAGTATCCGGTGGGTCCCTATCGTCCGTCATCATTCGCTTTACGGGACCGTCTCGCTCCTCCTTTGCCCGGCTGCTCACATTCTACGGCAGAAGAACAGAATCCAGCGCAGGCTCCCCAGGGCCTCGCAGCGAGTGCCCACGGCTCGCCCGTGCCGACGTGCGCGCAATACATACGCCCCTCGCTTCCCTCTCGCCACAGCGCGGTCGCCGGTGCCAGCGCACACTCGGGCTGGGCGACGGTGGGGAAGCCCCCGCTGCCGTCACGCCCGATTCGCTAGCGTTGTTTGCAGCCCGCGAACCGCGCCACTGGGGCCAACCTTGTTCAGCTTCGTACCATTCATTCATCTCTGCGCAAGGACAGCTGGCAGGAGCGGCGCTCTACTGGAACCCTTGGATGCCATCATCTTCTGTGGCTGGCCATAAAGGCCCAAACGCTCGTACGGCCAGAGGCGGTGCAGCCCGCGCATATCCTGCCTGACCTTGGCACGGCTAGCGTACAAGACCCTTCGTCTCGCCGTCCAACCCTCTGCGCCACGCACGAGAAACCATCCATGGCGCGCCAGGTCGTGCAGCTCCTCCCGGCGACCGCACACGACAAGCGGGCCGCGTTGGAGGAGGTCAAGGACTTTTCCTACACCGACATGGGCTACGGCGGCGATATGAGATGGACTTACAAGGTCCTCTGCGAGCCTGCACTGTCCGACGAGTTACAACGCATCGCCCGGCCGCAGCAGATGGGCTCAATCGACTCAGTCACGTTCCAGCCTTGTCAGGCGTATGAACAGCGTAGCCAGGACCGCCATGTCGTGCAGCGGTGGCGATTTCCCGGAGGAGACTGGACTTTCACCGCGGTCTTCGACGGTAGGTCGCGTGCCCCAATTTGCAACGCTCGTTGAAATTTATGAATCTGCGTAGGTCACGTCAACCACGACGCGGTGGATTATGTCGCTGAACGGCTGCCTACTCTTGTGCGCACCTCACTGGAGGCGACGCTAGAGCAGAGCCGCTCATCCTTGCCGCCACCAGAGCGGATATCCGACCTTCTATCGCAAGCTATCGTCCACATCGACGATGCCATAACGTCGGACTTTGTATCCCTTTTCCCTCAGGAAGGCTCTGGCATGCCACCAGACGTCATGAAGACCTACATCAACGACACGGCTTCCGGCGGGGCCTGTCACGTACGGGTCTCTCGAATGCTTGGCGGCACAACCGCTCTACTCACCTTGCTTCACGAGGCGTCAGACAACTTCTGGGTTACGAATTTGGGCGACTCTTGTGCAGGTCTGTGCGTTATAAGTCTTCTCTGCCCGAAGGTTGCATGACTAACGCCGAAGAACTAGTTCTTGGTGTCTGGACGGGGTCCAGATGGAAGGGTACTCTGGTCAACTCGATCCACAACGGCGGCAACGCGCTCGAGCGAGACCGTGTTGTCTCAGAACACCCCGGCGAGAACGAGTGCATGGTCACGGACAGGATACTGGGGTGGCTCGCCCCGACACGTGGTGCGTCTTCCTGCGCACCCGCGGCTTCCGAGATGTCGCTTGACTGATGCTGCGCCATCCTTCTTGTTGCACGAGCAGCCATCGGCGATGGCTGGCTAAAGCTCCCGAGAGCCTACACCGAGCGCGTCTTCGCGCACCTTGATACGCAGTGGGTGCCGCGGGACGCGCTGCCGCGATACGTTGCACGGCTGCAGACGCCCCCATACGTGTCATGCACGCCCGAGGTGTACCACCGTCGCGTGCGCCGGCGCGCGGACGGCGGCAGCGCGCCCTGCGACGCCTTCCTCATGACCTGCTCGGACGGCGTGCTCGACCTCGCCCGCCCCGAGCCTGTCCGCCTTTCGCAGTCGCTCGTCGACCATTGGGCAGGTGTCATCGGACGCGCAATGCACCCACCAGACGGCGGGGGACGAGACGCGGACGGCGCCGGGGCGAACCTCGCACTCGCGCTGCTGCGTGATTGCATCGGCGGAGACGACGTGTGTCTCGTATCGCGCAATTTGACGGTCGAGATGGAGGAGCGCTGGATGGACGACATCACCATTATCGTGCAGAACCTCAGTTGACGCACGCTTTACTTCCGTAAAATCCCCGCACCAGCCCCGGCCAGATTATATTAATACAGCGACAACGAAGGGAAATGTCGAAGGAGGTCGTGGTCATGCGATCCGCTACGATTCAAAGCTGCTGCGAGCGGAATCCCCTATAACGTACACGAACATATGAGCACAGGCACAAGAAGCACGAATGTAGATGCTGTTGGCACAAGATGAGACTATCGCTTCACGGGACGACTCGCTGATGACGATGGCGGGACCTCTTCCTCGGCGCTCCCTAATGCACCATTCGGCTTCACCGCTTGATTCTTTGCTCGTATCTTGCAGAGCGGACATGCCCGAATGAACATCTCGACCATCGGCCACGTGATTGTAGCCTAAGTAGTATATATTAACGAGTCGTAAGATGTATAGAAGAGAAACTACTCACAATCCCCATTCTTCTGGCCTCAAAGAGCATAGTCGATGAAGACCCATGATTTCGGTGGGTGTACACCAGGACGTCGTAAATCTGGTTGTACACCGGGATGCGTTCGAACACGGCCGCGGACTCGAGCGCAGTCGTGCTCTCGCCCTCCGCCTTTGAGACGACCACGGTACTCTCCCCGTCGGTGCGGACGATGTAGTTCGCGCGGAGCTTTTCTTCGTCCGCAGCGTTCATGCTGTAGAACGCGTCGCGGGGGATGAGGATGAGGTGGTGCTTGCGCGAGCCGACGCGCGCGTGGTGGCAGCTCGCCCACACGCGGAGTCGCGCTGGAAGCTCCTCGACGAGGCCCTCGGAGACTGCGCGCGCCATGTCCGCGTACACCTCAGGCGCAAACGTCGCCGTCTCGCGCAGCTCGGGCGACAGCCCCGCGACGAACCGCCCGAGCGACTCGTCGAAGCTGTGGCGTGTTGGCATCTCGATCGCGTTCACCGCGTTGAGCGCGCGCAAGATCGCGTCGGGTAGGGGCGAGAACGCAGGATGTGTCCATGGGTCGATGTGTGGTGTTGTCACGATCATGCCCTAGATAGACGCGAATGTGTACATAAGTGACCGTGCCAAGAGAACCGAGAGCAGACGAGAAGAGTAACGACGTACGCACCCATGTAAAATTGCCGTCCGAGTTGCTCTGCTGGAAGGTAAGATCGCTCACATCCATGCTGTCTTCTCCGTCAAGCAGATTTGGCGAGTGGGGAGGAATGTATTGTCGGATTTGAGGTTCAGTACGGAGCTCGCTCTCGAATATATGGCTGCCTGACGGACCTGCGTTGGACGCAGTTTCACTCGGAGAGCCACCCTGGCCGGGCTGCATGTCCGACACCAGAAATGATGCCGTCTTCGCTGCGTACGGCGCGACGATGCGATCCCGCGTGGTCGCGTGGTCGGACGGGACCTTGTGCCTCTTCTTTGGCGTGTAATTGCAGTCCACCTCTTTGCTGTCCGCGCAATGGTTGCAGACGGGCAGATTTCGGTCACACTGATATACGGGTTAGTCAGGTCACAGCACTGGCGAGAGACTGCGAGCATACCTTGAGGTTCCTCGTGCGGCACCGGTCGCACCGCGGAATGCCCCTGTGTGCCGGAGTCGGGAGGGGCGTGTATTTGCATTCGCGTCCGTTGGCCCACGCGCAGTGATTGCATGTGGGAAGCACTCTGTCGCACTGAACCATGGTCATTGGTAGGCGGGAAGGCCGAAAATGGCGGACTTACCTTGAGATTGTTGAGACGACAATGATCACACCGCGGCTTCCCTCTCCTGCCTTTCCATTGCGATTGGCGAGCCATGTAGACTTTGGGGTTTGGTATTCTGATGGTCAACTGGCTGTCTTCGCCGGATCCGGCACCGGAGTCAGAGGCGTCGCCAGACTCTGGGATGCTTGCATTTTCCTCGATGTGGTCCATGGGAGGCAGGACTGGACGGGGGGCCTCGGCGGGGGATGCCACTGGCAATACGGTGTGCCCTGGGAGCTCACGGGGGCGAGCGAGTGGGCGAGGTCAAGCTGCGGAAGCCACGTCAGGGCGCTGCAGAATAGCAAAAACATGAGAGTACGCACCTGAGCAGGCGTTTACGGTGAGTTTTCTTGGGCTCGAGGGGGACAGAGACTCACTGGGCGGGGGGTGGTCTGAACGACCTCGTGTGGATTGTACTCGCAAGCCACCAAATCCGGCCAGATGGTGAAATCGAACTTGATGAAAGGCGTGACTGTGACGGGAGTGACACGTCCTTGTAGGGCAGTCCCTTTGCCCGCTGTTGCGGGTGTGACTGCAAGCGGTGCCAGAGAAAAGGCAGTCTTGCGGTGGTGAGACGTCGCAGACGACACACGGCGAGTGCGCGACACCAGGGCCTGCAGCAGCGTATTTTGCGGCCGTCTCGCTCGCCACGGCATCTCCCGGAAGTTTCCTAGTTACCCCTTTTGGCACCCCGCTGGGCCTGTGACACACCCCGCCTTTTGTCTCCGCCACGACCTCGGTTGCCGGCACGGTCTACATCGCGTTCCCGTGCGAGTCTCGAGGACGATCCCGGCGCTGGCCATCCCAGCGGCGGGATGCTTTTCAACCACAACGCTTGCCTATTTTGCATGCCAATATTAATCTGATCTGTCGTGCAGCGCTGAGCTGGGCACTCCTCCTGTCGTGGGACCGACATGCGTGCGTCGCCGCTGGCGAGCACGTGCGCGTGTCTTTGGGTCGCGATTCACTTACACTCTCCCAGTACCATGTCCCAAACTGTCCTCATCAGGCCCTTTCGAAACCTACGCCTACACGTGCGTGAACCAGGACCACCTCCTCCCCACTGCATATCGACGGCCGAGCGTCCTGGTGAGTGCTCACCACGAGTGATCCCCTCTTCTCTGACATATGTTTTGATGCGATATAGACACTCGGCTGTGCTCTCATACCTGGTGAAGCCCCGGTCGCCATCATGCTGTTCCCAAGCGCGTATCCGAAGCAACAGAACACACTTCCACGCCTGATCTCAACCATCTGCTACAACCACCATGTGTTATAAGTCTGTTTGAGCTGCACATATCACTTGTCTGGCTGTTGCACCTGCATCAAGCAGCGCATATGCACAGAAGACATCCTCGAGTGAAAACACCAAGACCTCCTCTCACCATGCGTCTTCCTCCGACACGCTGTAATTCTGGCTTCAGCAGCGGGAGAATTGGTACTCCAATTGGTTCCTGGTGATGCTCATCCTGGATCTCTCGGCCATATTGACACACCTCGACTAAGCCATGCGCTTCGCAGGCCAGCCATATTTAAGACCCTGCCCGCGCCGTGCTTGCCAACGTAGCCTCACCATCGACCGTCCCTCTACTCTGAAATGCTGTTTCTCTCTCTGTTGGTCTTCGGAGCATCCCTTGTCCACGCCCGCCCGGCCCAGACGAGAGCCGCCTCTGCTTTCGTTGACCCAACTACCGGAGGAGGATCTTGGCTGGACGTCGCCGGCACTGGCGTCGGTGAGCCCATGAACGTGAGCGCACCCCTCTACAATCGATACGCACGCCTTAACACTCGGAATCCTACAGGTTGTGATATCGGGCTTGAGCTCCCCCGCTGTTCTCACCGACGACGGCATCACCAACTTCGCGCGAGCCATCGGCTTGTATGTCTTCTACATCAATTTCAAACATTGAAAGACTGAATACCTGCGAAGCTCTACTGAGTGTCTTGGAATCCACATCGGCAGTCCCCAGTCTGCTAACCTCGGCGATGGTAATGGCGCCGTCAATCAGACCGTCGAGCTTCGCCAGGACTTTGGGGACGCAGATTTGGGCACCTGCCTTGAAAGTGCTATTGGTGGAAACCACTTCAGGTCAGCTGAGACCGGCCGGCTGCATTTAATCTTCCATTGACAGGATGTACAGAGTCTTCCGTCAAAACGGTCCCGAAGCCAATACCGGTGCTCTTTTCCTTGCGTACGTCATTTGAAATCAATTGCTTCCGTCCGCATGTTTTCACGCTCAATTCTTCATTGCAGTGTCTCCCAGGAGGAGGATGCAAGCGAGAACCACACTATCGAGCCTAACGGCTACAATCTTGGCCGGTCTGTCCTGATGGCCTGCTTCGGCATCCGCCGTTTTCTCACTGTGCATTTAGTGATAAACTCGTATCCGCTGCTACTGGTACGACCAGCTTCGACGATGTGACGTACAGCACGACTGCCGAGACGTTGTCAGGCGTGATGCCTTCAGGATCGAACGGTGTGAATCATGGTAAATCAATACACCACCTCTCCAGAACGACCTTATTAACACAATTCTCCAGGGATATCGATCGACGGTAATGCTATACTTCTCACAGTGACGATCCAGTAACCCACTGCCTGGCATTTTGTCGACTCTTCTTGGCTTTCTTTACTGGCCACGACCCACAGCATCTGCGTGTAACTTTCTTGCTTTGTTCATGGATTTTGCAATATCGTCCAGATTATCTTTGGGGGGTTTTGCTGCAAGGACATGCGCCAATACCTTGCAAACCTTGTATGCCCTCGTGCGTGCCCATGCATTCCATTTTTATCTCACCGCTGGGCTTTCCTTAAGTGATCCTGCAAGAGCATGCTGCTACCATGTGCTCGATTTTTGCACGTTGCTACCTACTTCAGCTTCTACGACGAAGAAGCTGATACCCGAAATGGGTTCTCCTGCATGTTCTCCACCGTCCCTCTGGGCAAGCGACATTATTCATGCTGCCCATGTGCTCCGCCTTCGACGCTATATCAATACTCACTTACTCACATCACGTCTCCCAGCGTAGCATCGCCACCCCAGTATCTCTTTCGTTACTCAACCTGCCATGCTGGCCGTTCCCCTCATCGCCATAGGAGTGTCACTAGTCCTCGCGGGCCCGCTCACCGAGGATGCCAGTGTCGTTGGTTTTGTCGACCCGACTGCTGGAGGAGGCTCTTGGCTCGACGTTGCCGGTACCGGTGTCGGGGAACCTATGAACGTCAGTTCAACTACCCCTCTATCTCGTTCACTAATGTTAAGAAAATCACAGGTAGTCATCTCTGGCCTAAGCTCTTCGGATGTCCTCACGGACAATGGAATCATCAACTTTGCGCGCGCCATCGGCTTGTAAGTCTCATCCCGCGTACGCGGAAAGTACGTTCTCATAAGTATGAAGTTCGACAGAATGCTTCGACATACACCTCGGCGCCCCACAGAGCGCGAACCTCGGCGACGGGAATGGCCAGGTAAACCAGACTGTCGAGCTGCGCCAAGACTTTGGCAGCTCCAGCATCGGGACGTGCCTCGAGAGCCTCATTGGCGGGAATCACTTCCGGTGGGTTCGCTTGTGATACTATCCGTTCGAGTGCCGGGGCGAAGGGCTGAATGAATGAATCTACAGAGTCTTTCGTCAGAACGGCACTATGGCAGACACTGGTGCCCTCTTCCTCGCGTACGTAACGCTATATTTGTAACGCACACGTCTTCACATACAGCATACACAGCGTCTCCAAGGAGGAAAATGTCGCCGAGGGCCATACCATCGTCGCCAATGGCTACAATATTGGCCGGTACGTGCGGAGGCAAATTTTGCATCTTCGACCGCTCAGATAATTTTGTTCCACAGCGACAATCTTGTGTCTGCTGCAGTCGGTACAACGAGCTTCGACGGGGTGACTTACAGCACTACGTCCGAGACGTTGACCGGTGTCATGCCCGCCGGTACAGACGGCGTTAACCACGGTAAGGGCTATCTGCAGTGAATCGTAGCGTTGACTTCACGTTCTCTCAGGTATCGCCATCGACGGCAACGCTATTCTGTTGACGGTTCAGATTGACTGAAGACGTCCGTTCTTCTTCAAGGTCTCCCTGGCGATGCACACGATTCTAGTATACAGTACCGATCACTAGTACCCTTACGACCCCTCACGACTTCTCACGTAGCAGCCATCGCTCATTCTAATACCACCTTGACACACATGACACATATCGAGAGCATCAATATCCCAGTACCTCTTCGCTGTTCTGCGCAGGATACTCACGCGTCTGACACTGGACATGGGCATCCGAGTGACCTTATCCGAGTCCCCCTCAAAGCACGCATTAATGTACTTCAGTAGGGTATCGTGTGCTTGCGATACTGTACTATGCCGTCGTCTGGGTCACGTAAACCAAATGCTGAGCCCAGGGTCGCCTCCCGTCGAGCGCCGCGTTGAAATTGCCATACTTACGTACTAGGCTACGGTGGCGTCGGCGCTGTTGGACTCCACACGCGTTCACACCAGGTGGTATCTGAAATCCAGTTGGACTGAATGGCTCACACACGTTGACAAGCTTATCTGCGGAGGCTGCTTATAGCTAATATCTAGTGGTTTCAACCTCAGATTATGGAGTACAGCTTCTCGTACGCGAAATGGTTGGTATCATCACAAGTCCGCAATTCATACAAATGTACCCCGTGGTACTGTATATAGAGTGCGCAATTTCTCATGGTATGCTTGGATGCTAGTTTCACTGATGTGACCTTCTGTTCCAAACAGCTACCGCTGATTAAAGTACTCACAGAATTGTCTCACTGCATCGAACAGCCGACTCTTACTGGTATCATGCGGAGACCAGTGAGAGTCCCGCTACCAACGTCTCTGAGACAGAGCAGCCTGAGCAAGCTTCTCCGGACAGTGACCAAAGGCCGCTCTTTATTCCACCACGCATATTGAGCCTGATGAGTACTGATGTCTCATTCAACTCATTTCCCACTCGCACGAACCTTATACAATGATGTAGAAGCAGATCTCAGGAACGCAAGGCTTTCTCGGGAAGTTGGTTTCAAGCTCACAGTGACCCCATCAGTCATCCGCAGCCCCCTTCGAATCTCATGCATTGTGAGGAAATTGCACCCTGCATGGTCGTCCCGGCTAACAGCCGCGTTTGCATTTGTGTGCCAACTGCTCAAGCTTTTACCCATCGTACTAGTCGACCCACCACGACCTGGTCGACGAACTAAACCCGTCTCCGCGTATGTTCCTCAGGCTGTTCACACATGCTCTCCTCGCCTGCCCCGCCCTCATAGCAGCCGGATCGCAAAATGTTACGTTCGTGAACCCAACCAAGAACAATGGGACGTTCTTCTTGAACGCCAATAATGGCTTTGGCGAGCCCCTCAATGTACGCTCAGGTCCGCTATCCTCGTCTTTCCAGCTAGCTACTTACCCTCCCCTTCAGGTCATAATATCGGGGACGAGCTCTCCAGAAGTCCTAACGAACGATGGATTCCTCAGCTTTGCCAGAGCAGTCGGCTTGTACATCCTACCACATTCCCACGCCGGCGCCCACGCTAACGAGAATGCAGCACGACAGACTGCCCGGTATTTCCCTCCAGCAACGGCAATCCGTTCACCGCCAACCTTGGGGACGGTCAGGGCCCGCAGGCCACAATTTTCGAGCTCCGTGAGAGCTTTGGCAACTTTCTGATCGGCGCCTGCATCGAAACGCTGCTTGGGGGAAACCATTTCAGGCAAGTGGCGCGCTGCTACTATGCCTGGTGATAGTAGAGGCCTGTAACTTGCTGACGGTTCCGGGTAGAATGTTCCGTCAGAATGGGACAAAGGCTAACACGGGCGCGCTGTTCCTCGCGTGAGTCCGTTGTTGCCAGAAACTAATATTACGTATGCTCATCGGCTTCAGGGCATCCTGGGAGCGGACACTCTTTCAAAATCATACGATAGCTCCTAATGGTTACGACATTGGCCGGTATGCCTCTCGATTTCCCGTTGGTAGCGAAATACAGACTCACGTACTGCCAGAGACCACTTCGTGAACATGGCGATCGGCATGACATCCTTCAATGGAACGACATACAACACCACATTCCAGAATTTGACGGGCGTGATGCCTGTAGGGAGTAACGGGGTGAACCACGGTATGCGCTCTTTAGACCCGCTTCGTTTGATGACATGGACTAACATCCTTTGAGGTATCGCCGTCGACGGCAACGCCGTACTACTCACGGTGGCGGTAGCTCAGAATTCTACTAGTACATGATGAGTGAAACAATACGATGGATTCGTACGTGAAAGCGACTAGTAAGACAAACGTTGTGCTAGGGAGGAATAGTGGCTACATGAGAGCGAAACAAGAGCGAACATGCATGGAAGGCAAATTGTAAATTGCGGGTAAGAGCAGCATGATGGTATGAATGGTCCAGAAAGAATTGCAGGGTATGTATGTACCAAAGTATTGCGTTGAGACTTAAACCTCATCCGCCACCCACTCGTTCCACCGCACGTCATCCTCCGCGGGGGCCATATCATACTCATCATCATCGTACCCAACATCCACGTCGATCTCGCCGGGGGCGTCTTCATCATCGCCCTCAACCTCGCGATCTCCATCCTCTTCTGGTGCATTTGAATCCCACGGGGTACTCTCGGCTTCTAGCTCCTCGAGAGTGCGCCGTGTCACTCGAGAAAGGACGATATCGAGTGCGGCGAAGTTAGCGTCGTCATCGGCAAACTTGCGATGTTTCTTCGAGTATATGTGCTAATAGTTATGTTAGCCACAGCCAGCTTCGCTAGAGCGTATGACAGCGTACCTGCTTAAAGTCCTCGAATTTGACGCGACAGCACTCACAGTATCCAGGTTTCATGCCTTCATCACGCTTTGCTAAGCGCATCGTCGTCGTACTCTTACTCTTCCGTAGCATCCTCTGAGGGTGGTCAGGAATAGAAAGTGGTGGCCCCATAAGATTCTCCTTTCCAGGACCACGAACGCCGTTGGTATTGGGGACCTTCCGAGAGGTGACGACCTGATTCTCGATCTTGTCACGCAGCGAGGGCGGTAACCGCAACGAGCGCAATGAAGCGCCAGCCGTCGACGTCGTCCCGGTCGCAGAGGTGATGCTGACGCTATTGCCTGAAGCAGCAACGTATGCGCCAGAAGCAAGATACCCCGAAGCTGCGGCAGACTCGCCGCCTTCGCCGTTAGGAGACTCGGCGTCGAAGTCGGCGGTATCTTCATCTGCCGTCATTTGGCGACATAAGTTCTGCATCGATACTGCGCGGCGCAGATCTCGGTGCTGTTGTGCCTGCGCCTGTGCGTGTAGTTGAGCACGTCGCCGCCGCTCTTGTTCTCGGATTTCTGCTTTCCGCCGAACGACTTCTTCTTCTCGTTCCTTGTCTGCTTGGTCCGCCCTCTGACGTCGCCTCTCTTCACGTTCGTTGTATTCGATGAAAGGTCCTCTCGCATGCGGATGGCAGTGAAGGACGGGCCAGGATCCTTTCTCCTTGCCGTCCCGCGTTCGTTGAATAGGGTATTCCACCGCGGCCACGGTAGCTATTTCTTGCCGCATGTCCTCGACCAGGACATAATAACTGCCCTTTGAGAAATAAACATAGTCATGACGTCGTTGCGTCGGATCGCGCTCAGTCGTTCCGTGCAAGCGCTCCGACTGTAGAAGCCGGCTGAGCTGGCGGTCCTTGGTGGTGACGCTGGCAGGGCGGGTAGAAATGGATGCAGGAGTGGCGGGGCTAGGGACGGGAGGGCCTTGACATCGGTCCAAAACGCTGGAGAGCTTCTCGATGTCCCAGACCTTAATATCGTACTCCATGGCCTTCTTGATAGTCTCTGATGGTCGCGTCTCATCGGTAGTCCTGTTTCGACGTCATATTATAAGCTGATCCAGACGATATTAGGCGAAGGGCTTACGATGCCTTCAGCTTAATAGGGCTTGCTAAAGAGCCGCTTGCGTTGGGTTTCCGCGAGCGCGAGTTTTCCTTATTTCCTGCGGCTTCATCAGAGTCTAAGACGATCAGATGGGTAATGGTCCTCTGGAAGAAATCTTCTGTACGCTATATCCATCTTGAGTGATAAATCGGAGCTATGTCAATAGGTCACATACTGCTCCGAGTTGCTCGACGCGTCGCTGTAATTTATGCTTGAGGGCATCTAACTCCGGAGTGTCCGCATCGAAGTAAAAGTGGAAGATCCAGTTAGGAAAAGCACGGCTGTATTTCGTCCTGAATTCGTCTTCTCGCTCTGCTCGCCGTCTATCCCTGTCCTCTTTCTCTTTAGCATCTTTCCTGCGCGAATCCTCGCGTACTATCCGCGAAGACTCTTGGGCGGCTCTCGCTCGCTTCGCGCTCTGACTGGCCTCTTCACCAGGGTCTGGGGAGTGAGCCCGCTTCGAGGCAGAGCTCAACTTTCGTGATGACGTCTGCCACGGCGCAATTGTGGCAGAGACATGGTTCGCGAGGGGCTTGACGGTGGCCAGAGGGTTTCGACTGGCAGCGAGAGTAGCCATGGGGGTCAGAAAGTGTGGCAAAAGTTCCTACAGCCCAAGGGAAACAAAGTATTCAAGAAGAGGAGATGATGCTGGACGAGGAGCCGAGGAGTTGAACTCGTCGTGGGCCACGACGACGAGGTCGTTGGAGTTCGCGGGCACGTTGAGAGAGTGCGGGCGTCATCTACGTGTCACGCTCAGTTCATCTCGCGTGACGGTCACGACTGGCGTGATCTAAACGTGAGTCGCGTCACGTCAGTCAACGGAGACTTGAGCGAGCTCGACGCTGGCTCCTCGTCCTGGCGAATATATCTGCATTGCAAGCAGATATTTCGTGCTATGCACGCGTATCTCACGTGCACACACTTCTCCCTCACTCACACTGGCACTGATGCTAGGTCACATGACCGTGTCAAAGGCCGTAATGACGAAGCGCCCATCATTAAGCACAACACCTTCTCCTGGACAGTCACCGCGATGGATGTCCTTGAACAGCTCAAATCAACGGATTTAGGGCTCTCTCCCCTCCCGGAGCTATGTTCTAGCTTTCGAATAACAAAGCTCGCCGAAAAACCTCAAAATCCGATCATGGATTCTCTACAATTCGTAAACTTGAGGAACGCGAAGGCCTTACCTGAAATTAACATAGAAGCTCTGAGACCCTTCCAATCCACCCAACATGATATTATTCCCGATCTTCCCGAAAAGTCCCTCTGGAAGGCAGCTCTTGAGTGCCGCCATACTGTAACGGTCTGTTTTTATGTGACTGCAATGACCTCCCAACAAACTAAGCACTTCGAAATTTCAGGATACAACCCGGTCCTGGGACGTTCTGGTGAAGAGGCCTATTCCAACCGCATCCGCGTTCATATCTGAACGCTCAAGTTACACACTGGCCGCAGCACGTCACATGTAAGAAGCTCATTATGCGCGACGAAGAGCCATTAATCCATTCTAGTGTGCTAGCCACTTTCCAGAGTGAAAACACGCGAGTCATAAACGTCCTGCCAAGCGAACTCTATGACTACATTCAACTGACTCTATCTGGTCTTTCTTCTCCGCTACACGTATGGGATACCAAGTCGCAAACTTTCCTGATCAGGGGTTTGGCGAGCCATGAGATGGGCAAGTTCGTCATATCTGGACTAGATGACGAGGAAACTGATAGGTATAACTCCCCACCAATGAAAACTCTTTCCGGTCTCAACTCTCGTCTTTAGTCTTGTCCAGCGATTTGTTACTATCGGAACACAACTGCGTCGTTTGGAGATGCTGATTTTGGAGTTACAAGATATGTGGGTGGTTTACTTTGTATGCACAGCATAGTATATAACTGACACTTCCTATAGCACTGCGTATAACCGCAAACACCTTCACGCGTTTGGGTATTCGCTCACCTCCGTGCTTTCTTCCATTCGAGCCGGGCTGTCCGAGATAGTCTCTTCCAGGCCAAGACCCACCAGCCAGGACGATATTCAGGCCGTCAGCTCCTTGTGGTCCTCTTGCTCCGAAGTCGCAGAGCAGATAAGAGATGTAGCAGCGATGTGCGGAAGAGTGAGTTATAGGGTTTCACTGATGCTATGCAATATTCAACGGCAGTTTAGGATATGAGCGTGCAGCCGAATCAGTACCCTGCGCTGTCTCAGACCGCGTCTGAGCTTCTCACAAGGATCTACAAACATTTCCAGCTCCACATTGACAACAGCTCGCCCCACGCAATTACCGCAATCTCCGCTTTCATATTGTCATTGACTTCCGAGGACTATCTGGAGCACGTTTGCGAGGCAGTAGGATATATACCTCGACGACTAGCGACGACGAAGCCCAGTCTGCAAGATCGACAATCCACGGGACTATTTGATGATGACCTACAGCAACCCGAGGATGCTACAAACGAGGAAGCAGATGTGGAGGACACATATCCATGCTTCTTCGACCCACAATTATCCAAAGGCGTTGCTCGTGCTCGAGAGTCGCTAAAACTTCTCCATACTGCGAGACCCGACCATCCTTTGCTCGCACATTCGGAAAAACGCCCTAGAATACGATGGTTCTGGTCCAACGAAGACGTTGAAGCTGCATGGTTGGGCACAACCGCCCCCAACTCTGAGTTCTCCCCAGAACCAAGCCCCATTGTATCGAAATTAGAAGCGGCAGGAGACGAAGTAGCGCTGCGAGTACTGCAAATCTTCGACCTCGAGCCTGGTGCACATTTGCAATCAAACTCCCCGTCCTCATCTTCAAGATCTCCCAACCCATTTCTCCGTTTCCAGGATGGTTTCCCCTCTCGCCTTCCTCCCCTCGCACCGACGCTGGAGACCTTACGGGACCTCGTTTTGGCACCACTTGAAGCACATGTTGATTCTCTATCTGCAGCTCTGTTAGATACCTTTCTGTCAAGATCAAGTGGATACTTGGATTTCCGCCGGCACCTCTCCCTCCTGCGCTCCTATCTGCTTCTCACTTCCCACTCATTCAAAGCACGCCTCCAGGCGGCCTTGTTCAGCGACGCGCCGGAACCCATATCGACCGACTCATCTGCACGCACTATGGCGGTACGAGCCCGCAAATCGCTCTCTCGCCGTCGAACACCGGAACCTACCGCGGATTTTTGGTCTGTCGGCCTCGCACCAGCCTTGACGGTGGGGAGTAGCTGGCCCCCGGGTGGTTCTGACTTGAGCTTCTACCTCCGAACGGTAATCATCGACTCGCTCGACTCTGATTACTGTCTCCAAGTAGCTCATAGCGACGCGAGTGAAGTGGAAAGGAAGGACCAACTGCTGGAAGAGGCGGAGTGGAGACTCGGGTTTGCTATTCGGGATTTACCTGTTGGTGCTCGTGCTCGGTGGCTAAACCCTCGCAGTACGTTGCCTGCTATCTCATCGACATTCTCATAGGCTCATCTATCATAGGCATGGAGTGAGTGTCAATGCCTAAATCTTGGAGGTCATTCTCAAGCGTCTCTCAGAGCCATGGACTTTCTCTACATGAACTACCAACCGCCACACCCGCTGGACGTTCTGATCCCGCAAAGCACGCTGTCTAAATACCATCGTGTGTTCGCCTTCAACTTACGACTCATGCGAGGTCGGTACCTGCATACGACCCAACGCTACCTTGCTGATTGTTGATCTAGTCGAGAACGTTACGAAGGCACTGTTCCGAATGACCCGACAGGGGTCAGCTTCAGCTCCCCTCTTTGAAACCCTCACAGCCTCGCGTCAACTCTTTCTCTACTTCCGCTTCATCGCCAGCTCCTTCGTCAGTGCCCTTTCCTCATACGTATACGACATTGCCATCGGCGACAAATTCGACTCCTTCCTTAACAGCCTCGCCTCGCCTCTCGAACGCGAACCTGGCAACACCCTTCCCGTGTTCTCGGACGTGTTCGCCCTAGCAGAATATCACTCTAACGTCATGGACGACGTCCTCAGCGCGTGCCTTCTGCGCTCGAACCAGAAGGCTGTAGGCGACCTCCTGCGCGGAGCCCTGGAGATTATCTTGGAGTTTGGTATCCTCATGAGCGATTTGAGGAGCGGCCGCATGCGAGAGTATGAAGCTGCTGCGCCTTTGGAGGGCCTGTTTTTTGCGTACCGCTGCAAGATGGGTCGTTTGGTTAGTTATTCCATGTTGCCGCTGCCACATCCACTGCTAACCGTAATATCCGTAGCACAAAGCTCTGAAAGAGCTGATAGACAAATCTGCCTCGCTGACAGAGTCAACATCAGAAAACCCTGACATTCACGCAATGTCGGGCTCGCTCCCAGCCGTAGCAGCGAGTCTGCACGATTTGCTGACTCGTCTCAGCATCCCGGAGTCATGGCAGAGCTCGCGATAGACAACATTCGACAATGATTTCAAGGGGGGTACAGCTCCAATGGTATTAGAACGACTATATACAGCTGTACTAGCTCTACAGCCCGGCGACACATGTTTGTACGGGGCCGAGTCAAGTCTAGTCCGTAACGAACACAACAGCAGACTTGTACTTTCATTCAAGATCATTTCCGTGACCGAGGGTGTTACAAAACGAAAAGCGATTACTGAGGGACCTGTTGATGGTAAGAGCATTGTGATAGCATGTGTGGGTAAACTGTAAGACGAAGATAAATGATGCGAGGGATATCTGGGATGGTTGGTCGGTGCGACAAATGGCGATTGAAGTGAACAAGCCGTCTTGATAACGACGAATGCATATGAAGATAATAAAAGATGTAGAGACATGGCGCACGGAGACGAGGATGTTCTGGGCCATCGGCGTGTCCAGGATAGACGTGGATGGCAGCGACAAACGGCGTTTTGGAGATGCGGGGGTGAGGTGACCAATCTAGGGAGCCACGACACCCTCTATAGATTCGACGATGGCAGTGGTCCTCGCGCGAGCAATGCGGATGCGCTCCTTCTCGTAGATGACGCGGACCTCTTCCTCCATGACGTCCTCGGTAGCGGGGGCATTGTCCTGAATGCCGAGGCCGCGACGTACTTCGTCCAGGCGGATGCCCTCGACGAACTTGACCTCTTGCGTGGTGGTGTTTCCGGAGAGGCGAGCGGGACCGCCGAATGAAACGGTCCGCGCTAGACCACGTTTGCCGAACTTGGTCGGCGTGGAGGGAATACTGGCGGCACCCGACAATTGGAGCAGGCCGACAGTCTCCAGCAACCCTAGAAGGTCGCCAAACTCGCTACGCGACACAGCATTGAAGACACCGTTCTCAGAGCGGTCGAGAATGGCCCTGTAGTAAGCGTGCAACTGACTGGCATCCATAGTCGACCCAGATGTCTCTGCCATGTTACGGGACCGTTTGCTTGGAGTACGGGGGACTGCGGATGGAGACGGCGTGGAAGAGCCTCCAATGGAGAGACCGGCGTCTAGCCTACGATGGGCCAGGACCATCGAGAGAAGAACAAGACGCGCTTGAAGTCCAAGCTCGCGAACCTTCACCACAGCCTCACTATCACTAGCCTTCTTTGCGACGACAGGAGATCCTGCAGCGACCCTCGTATTGGAGGCCGGGTTGTAGGCCTTGAGAGCGGAAAGAACATGGGTCGGGGTCACAGGAGGGGTAGAGACCTCTAGCGGGTTTGAGGAAGGGTCCGCCACGACGGTTGAAATCGCGATGTTGATCGCGCCACGAAGGACCTCGAAGACTGCACGGACATCGCCGGTCAAGGCAGCCACCTTCTTGGTGAGGAGCATGAGAGTAGAGGGAGGGAGGAATTTGTCCAGCGGATCCGACGTGGCGTCCTCCTTGAGCGAGGATAAGCGTTCCTGGATAATCTCCTGCAGCTGAGCGGGGGTGTATGGTGAAAAATGCATTGTCTGGACGCCGGCCAGGGTTTGGGCAGAGGCAGAAGTCGCTGAGGATGAAGCTGACAGGGTGTGGGTGTTGGCGATGCCAATGAAGCGGAGTGCGGAAGAGTACGTGTGCGCGAGATCAAAGAGACTAGCCAGGGCTTGAGATGAAGAAGCGATGTGGTCGATCTCGTCAAGAAGAACGAAGCTATGCATGTCATAAATAGCTGTCTCTACGGAACCAGTGAGAACTCACCATTTCGTGCTCTGATTGCCTAGCAGCCTCGTTATCGCCTGAAGCGACGTTTCCTTCGCCTTACGTCCTTTGATTCCCCGCCTTCCGGTGACAGACTCTTTGCTGAGATCCTCGCCCAATTTATTGTACAAGGCCTCAACATCGTTCACGGCCATGCAGTTGACAGTGATGACCGACGCCTGGGCCGCAGTCAGCTGCTCCCTCATTTCACCGAGGATGGTGTTGACTAAGGCTGTCTTGCCCGTACCTGGCGAGCCGGAGATGTAGAGGACCGAGGCATCCGAATCTTTTGTCGATTTGGAATCCGACGTGGCAATAAAATCCGAGATAAATCGGGTGATCACGTCGCGCTCATTCTGGCGCCCCGCCATACGCCCGACATGGTTGCACGTCGGACGAAGCAAAGCCCTCACGCGAGTTGAGATGGGCTGGATAGAAGAATAAGGTGTCGGTGGGGGAGTTGCAAGCGAGAGCCCAGAGATAGCTGTGGTGGGCGTCGCGGGGAATAAGCCGGCCACAGAAGCATTTCTTCGCGGTGCTTCGTGGAGATTTGTTTGAGCAGGGGGCATAGCTAATGGTAAAATTGCAACTCACTGGAGCGCACTCGAGAAGGGGTGAGTTGCTCGGTGCTCGACCTACGCAATGACCTTGTTCTTGTGGTCGTGGGTGAACTGACCACCTCGACACGAAAAGGGGGAATATTTTCTTTGTTTCCGTCGCCGTCTACAACTGTGCTAGAGTACCTCGCACGCTTCGGGGTGGGCGAGTGGTCTGGAGTAAGGGGTAATGGGATTTGGCAGGGTGAGGAAGCCGCCGACGACGCTAGCGACGACATGGAATCAGAGGGCGCACGACGCTTTCCCAGGACAGAGCTGCGAGTCTGCATGATGATTTGGGGGTACTGTCAACGACGACAAGGTAGTAGAGGGCAGTGACGAGGGATAGGAGCTCGCTGTCGCCGACGTCGCAGCCAAAGGTAAGGGGATGAGAAAACGATGGCGGGTAATTAACGGCCGGCGGAGTTGCCACGACTTCAATCTCCGATGGTAATCAACGCGTCGCGTCGTCGCGTCTGCACGTGATCGGCGTCTATGAAATCCACTGGCGTCTACTGTACACTTCGTCCCAATATGGGAAAGTGGTTTGTCGGTCTTAGAGTGGAATTTGTCTCTCACCGCTGTACTGCAGGCAGGGAACAGGCTCAGCCCTCCTCGCACGCTGCACAACTTCTTCTCACAGCCTCACTGATATATGGAACAGATATGCTGCATGTGTGCGGCCGTATCTGGCCCAGCCGAAACTTTCCCCGGCATGGTCTGCTGCCGCGCGTTGACTTAAGGTCACATCCTCGGATGTCTCATGAGCTGTGTTGCCCGAGCCTCCCACCATGGTCAGGACAGGCACAAAGATTCGGGCTGTCCTACTATGCGCCCTTTGGACTGCGTTGGTGGTACCACTGGTCTCAGCAGACGATTGCGGGGACAACGCTCTTGCCTTACGGTACGTGTCTCGGGCCCCACCAGAAACTGTCGATTGAAATCGCATCCGCTGCTAGCGACGACGGAGACGACGGAGACAACTGCACCTCTTTTTCCAACCGGCACAGTCACACCTCGACCTCAACATCGACTGCCTCTGCTCAGAGCGGGTCAGCCACCTTTGGCCCCCTGGGTGACACCGAGACGAACCGAGTCGGCAAGGGAGCTATCGCTGGTATAGTCCTTGGTATCTGTAAGTTTACGTACATTACTGGCTTATACTGTTGACCATGGCTGGCGTACAGTCTTCGGCCTGCTCCTCCTCATTTTCCTCCTTTTCTTCCTGCGTCGTCGCAGAAGACAGCGCCAACTACAACTCGAGGATGGTGCTGCTGCGGCTTTGGTGGGCACTGAGCCCGAAAGGAAGGGGGGTGGAGCACTGGTAGCCCCTGCCTCGAGGGGCATGCCAAGAACATATACCAACATTCGGCCGACTTCCTCCAACAGTCTACCAACAACGGAGATGAGCAGTACTGTTCCTCTCGTTGCAGGGGCCATTGTGAGCCGACACGGGCGAGCAGGTTCAGACACGCCACTCAACCGTTCGGCTTCCGTGTCGTCGCTACCTAACCCACATGAGGACGAGGCCGCCGCCGATCCTGACGACATCCGAAACCGCGACCTTCCCCCGACTCCGAACCCGCTCAATCTTCGCGATCTCGGCCCACACCGCGCATCTACGGCTTTCAGCGCCACAACGTCCTCTTATCCTCCTTCATCGTTCTTCGACCCCGTGGCAGAACTCACGCGCGGGTCGACGTCGCGCACAGCGACCTCTAGGGCCAGCACACTGCATTCTGAAATGGCGTCCTATCAGAAGCAGCTGGAAGCACACCACGAAAAGGAGATGCAGGTGCGGGATGATGCTGGTGGAAGCAGGGTTCCGCTCGAGCCCCCTCCGGAGTATCAGGAACGACTGCTCTCTGGCAGCACAAGTGACCTGGGAGAGATCAGTCATGGGACGGACACGCACGAGACGACGTAATGACGAACTCCCCAGGGGACTAGATTTATGATTATTGTGGACTTATACCCCGCATTGTGGACGATGTATTACTGCGTAGTCGATAGACTTGGACAATGACGATCATAAACCGAACTTCTCCGCGGATTTCTGAACCGCTCGACTGATCCTCTTTACCAAGTAGTCTAAAAGTGCATTTCTATGGGCTGACGTTTGCGCACGGTCTGTGTTCGCGCCGTCGCATACGAGTATTCTATTCAGTGAGTGAGACGGAAGTGAGGCTATGTCCTTCGAGGACAAGATCTCGATTTCGGCCTTGCGCCTGCTGTGCAGCATATGCTGAAGTTCTCTCCTGAGATTCTGGATGCTCAGCGGTACCCGATACAACCGACTTGTGCACGTACCGCCATTTCCTAGGCAGGTCCGAACGACGAAGCATAGCTAGTGCCTGCCGCATCTTCAGAATACAAAGGACATCGTAGCGCACATGTCTCACCTTCTTTTGATCGTGCTTCGTGATAGGGATTAATGTGCTGCGATCTATGTCGAGTCTATTGAAAACAATTGCGTCATTCATTGTATCGGTGAAGTATGACCGAACGTACTCTGCTATGTCCTCGCTCCGCACCCCGGCCCATGCGATGCGCGGAGCAACCAGCGAGTCTTGTTCGTGGGACATACTAATGCTGCCATATTTGTATACTGATAGTATATCGATACCATAAGGATCACAGTCCACTAGGGCTAAAATAGGGACCCTAAAACACAAGTTGAATAGACGTAGAAACGCAGGGCAAGGTGAGAGGGAGAGTATGTACGTCATAGGAAGATTCTCGGAGAGTATGCAGACAAGTTGCCGTGTTGCTACGTCAGGATATCCTTTTCCCTACACAAACAAAGTTAGATTCGCTGTAAGTCGTGAAGCTGAAAAGATAGACCGTGATTATGAAACCAGGCCCAGCCAAGTCGGGATGTTCAGCAAGCCGCAAATGCATTAGTGTTTGAAAAACTGCCTGCGAAAATATTGTAAATTGACCCACATAATATGCAACAAACGAATTTGTGAGAGACGCACCTCCTTCTCTACAACAAGCACCCATGATAAATCGTCTTGCACTTCATAACGCTGTATTTCTTCCGACGGAGGGATCAAAGTGCTCTAGTCAGAATTAGACTGATTTCGTAGTGTCTTCAGGGATATAGCTTCGAACCTCAGAGATGCTAACTTCGATTGTTTCTCCTGTGTGTGTATGCATCTTGAGACCCTTACCAGAAATCAAACCTTTCGAGGAGGCGCGCTGGTCGATGATGAAGTTAGTACGATATCATTACCCACGAACGAACACATACAACATTGAGATCGGCGCGTCGAGCGCCGATGGTAGCTGCAATGTCGTCCACTAGCTGAACACTCGGTTAGTTTTACTTTGACAGAACGAGGGAGAGCGCATTGACTCGGTCGACGACCGCTTGAGACCCAAATAGTGGTACATCCTTGTAATACATATCTCTAAAGAGAAAATTAGAAAAGATAGCCAATAACAGGACTGCGTACACACCGCTTGGTAGTTGGTGTTCCTGTAATCAGAGCTTCGTGGATAAGATCCACGACACGTAGAAATTGGGCTGAAATTCCGTCAGAATACAGGGTATATGCGCGCGTAGGATGTTCATTATGCACCTGTGGACTTGGAGCTGGCATGTTTAGCCCTCTGTGGAAATACGAGCTGACGTGTTGCAATCGATCTGTAACGTTAATCCGTCAGTACGCCGAGGCTGCTGTAGTAAGCTGACAGCGCACCCATCATCTTTTGCAGGCTTCCGCCTGTCCACAAGTTGAATCACTATCTTTTTCTTCCCCTGGGCGGAGCCTGTGTCGTCTGTGCGCGGCATGGCGTGCAAGAGCTGCCCAAGGAAATCCAGCACGAGTTCCTCGAGTAGGCATATAATGGACAAGCTGAACTCAGGTGAGCTTCTCTACGGAATAAGGCACAACTGATGCACACATACCGAAAACTCCCACCTCCACCGTCTCCACCCGTTTCTTCATCCGCCACTCCATCTTCTGCGTTACTGTCTGCGATCTCTGAATGAATTTCCTGCAGTGTCGCTCCTGGATGCTCTTCCTCTAACCCCGTGGGTGGAATCGTGCCTACGGCCATCTCAAAGTCAGCATCCTCGAACATCAGAATATCGTCGATAGCCATGACAGTTTGAAGCAGGTCATCAATACCCAATTCGATTGATGACCCTCCTAATAACCTCGGCCCACGTCTAGTCACACCAGCACTGATCTGTGACAAAGGTGGTATGCATGTCACGCCCTCAATGCAAGAGAGGATAGCCCAACTACATCTGCAACGTAGATCAATCTAGAACAGCAGATACAGCAGGAGGTGAACCGACAAGACGTGATCAGCCCCAGTTCGGTACATCAAGCTCGAACCACTCCGGCAGCTTGGACCAAAACTCATTGCGCACGTTCTCGATTGCAGCGCTGAATTCCATCCTGCAAGCCTCGCATGCCCGCGTTGCGGCCTTATTCTCCGTCCCCGGGGCGTCTTCTTTAGTCTGCATGAGAAGGCTGTCGGCAATGGCGAAGAGGGGATCCGAGTTACGGTTGAGAACCAGGCCATTGACGTCCCGGATAAGGGCATAGGTAATGGCCTCAAAAGCGATCTGGCAGCGGCGTTTTCGGGCTGGCAGCGACTCGTCGCGATTATGGCAGAACTGAGAGGGCGTGCGACTCTCAAGCTCTTTCACGATGAAAGTTGAGAAATAACGTGCGGCTTGTTCTTTGCCGCGGTAGACGCGAAAGAGCTCGGTATTGGAGAGGGAGTACGTGCGTCCAGTATCGGGATCGATGTGGTCGGTCGTGAGTTGACTAGGCAGGTAGCGTGACAGGTCGTAGAACGCAGAAGGCAGAAGCTGGGGGGCATCGATATCACGAGCGAGGGTAATAATCACACTATGCGCTGAAGGTGAGGCTGACAGCTGCCGTAAGGCGGGATGACAACTTACGCGGGGTGGGGTAGCCCTGTACGAGGAGCGTAGATTCCGCCGTCGTTCGTCACGAGCTTCTCCCGGGCCTCCCACTGAGTGAGTGTCATTGGCCAGGAAAGGGAAAGTTGCTTCAAGGCTTTCAACCGCAAGGTCTGAATGCCATACGCGGTGGAAAGTTTTAGCAAGATCGAGAGAACGCGGAAATCGTCCAATTCTGAGTGATCGGAAAGCCTAGGACACCAAGCTAAGTTAAATTGCAACTATGGAGTGCTGCTGAAACACTCACCCATATAGATACTTTAGAAGCACATACATCTCGTCGGGCGTGTTGGGAAGCACCAGTATAGGGCATCCCTCGAGGACTTGAATGAGACCCTCCGCGACCGCTGCCTCGGCCATTTCTTCGAGGACAACCGAGTGACGAAAGAGGACGCTTCTGTGCACGAGGAAGTACTTGTGACCACACATGACAGCGATGTTTCCGTCATCAAAGCTGAGCTCTTCATGCCTGCCGGGAACCTCGTATGAGGTTTCAAAGCAACCGACTGTGTCGACCTGCGGAGCATGGGCGTTGGAGCTAAGGTCTTCCTCGAGCAAAATCAACTTGGTCATGGCGTGAGTGAGTACAAGACGAGAAAATCCCGCGCAGAGCTTATGTGCGATGCGGTTGACGAGCCTGACAGAGCATAGAGGTCAGCCAGCACTCGTCCGTATCGAAAAGTCTAGCCGGTCCAGCTTGGAGGGGGCTGCCAGCCACCACTGTAACAGGACCTGGAGTTAGATTCTCGTAGAGCTTGAACACGTATCGAAACATTGTGTTCATACGAAGTTGAAGAGGACATCGGTTCAGCGAGACGCTTGGTGAGGCCAGTGAGGCTTGGTGATTATCGATTATCGGCGGAGAGTGCTCACGTGGGAGTCGCGTGGTCCCAAGGATCCCGATGGCGTTGGCGTCACCATCCAAACTCTACTCGAGCATCCGCGTACACACAACTACCATCCACCCTCAGTCTCTCCCACGCAACATATGTCAGCCTCATCGCAAACGCCAACCATTCGAATCGTGCCTGGCGCGCCTCCTCCAGCACCTGCCTCGAAAAGCGCAAAGAAGAAACGCAAAGCAGGTGCCAATAAGGCGTCCGACCAAGTGGACGAGCATGTCGTCGTCCCTGACGCGCATACCGCCGCCCTCATCGACCACGCTCCCTCTGAGGGCGACGTCAGGGAGGGCTCAGTTGTTCCGGAGCTAGTTGCGCGTACCGACAGCGCTGCCCCCGTGTCACCTGGAGGCGCGGGCGAGCCGAAAGTCAGCCCTCTTGTTGACATGTTGCAGAAACGGTTAAAAGCAACAGGCAAGAAGATAGTACGTAGAATAATACCTTAATCTGGCCCCCAGAGTGCTCTATGGCGCCGTATCCTACTATATACTGACAAGGACGAACTTATAGACACGGATACAAAGCTACTCTACCACGCCGTTGGAGAAGCTGAACGAAGATCAGCTTCGCAGTCTGAAGACTCTCCCTGTACTTGAGGGTATCCACAAAGAACTCGAAGAAGTCAAGAAAGCTGTCGAGGTGGAATCACTCCCGATGATCCATGTGACGCGTGTGCTTATGAGCATCCCAGGTCCACGAAGCCGAAGTGTCCCAAGACATCGCCCGGATCAAACTCGAGGCTGCCAGAGATGAGGAACAAAGAGTTCAAGATTCATTGGCCTCGGCTGCGGTAAATAACCATGTTCATCCTGCTGTTCAGCGTTTAAAGTCCTTGTAATTTTTTAGAACATTCATCTCAGAAAGACGGCAGACCTGCTGTCGTTCATCACCCTGCACTCCGCATTGTCCACCGGTAATCCTGCAGCAGCTGCTCTTGCTTTAGGAGACAGGGAAACTTCGGCTGTTTTTTCTGCCGTTGAAACGCTCCTCGGTGCAGATGCCGAGCGGAAGGACGAGGTCGCCAATGGCTTCTTGTCTGGCGAAGGAACTTTTCAGGATATCCCTTGTGAGTCTGCTGGTATGCAATGAACCTGCATCATGCTTATACGTCTCATGAGACTCCCGCTTCTCCGACATTACGTACCAATTCCTGAACCCAAGCCCACCTACCCCTCCAACTGTTGAACCGGCCCTCGTCGAGTTCTTGACAGGTGAGGCGCCTGAAGAAACTCTCGACATCCCTGTCGGTGGTCTGCCTCTTTCAGCTGCCCCTGCGGCCAGCAGCTTCCAGTTTGTTCAGGACGACGAACTTGAAGTCGAAGAGGAGGAGGAAGAAGAGCCAGTAGAGATTGAGGTCACAGAGACAGTCACAGAGGTAGCCGTTAACGGCCATATCGTCATCCAAGACACAGTGACCATTACCACCACCACTGAGGTATGTACCAGTCCTGTTTTTGACATGACCAAGTTAATGACCCGTTCGCGAACAGGCCGCGGCTGAAACTCCAAGTGCTGAAACGGGTTTGAACTGGGCAGATGAACATGACGGCGACCTGCCTTCAATCGCCTCTCTGCATGACAAATTTGGTTCATCTGCTACAGGTACTCCTGCCGTCGCCCACGAGTCCCTCCCGGAGACGCAGACGCTGCCGAACGGTGAGGCCCCGGTTGAGGAAGATAGTTTCCACTCTACTCCTCGTGGACGAGGGCGAGGCCGTGGCGGATTCCGCGGCGATCGCGAGCGTAGTGGATACAGAGGATTCCGCGGCGGAAGAGGTGGCGACAGAGGCGGACGAGGATTCCGTGGGGGCGAGCATGGTGGATTCCGCGGTGGTGAGCGTGGTCCATCCCGTGGTGGCGAGCGTGGTTCATTCCGTGGCGGCGAGCATGGTTCATTCCGTGGTGGCGAGCACGGTTCAATCCGTGGTGGCGAGCATGGTGGATTCCGTGACGGCGAAAATGGTGGATTCCGTGGTGGCGAACGGGGTGGATTCCGTGGCGGCGAACGGGGTGGATATCGCCGGGGTAGCGGCGAGCACTGGAGGGGCGGCGACGGGCATGAGAGGCAAGAGGGAGAGCACCGGGGACGTGGACGAGGACGGGGAGGTCGTGGTCGTGGTGAGTCCAGTTTGTTATCTGACGAAGCGACTCACCTTGAGCTGAGCGTATTTTGCAGGCCAGCCCCAGGAGGCACGAGGCGGCGTTAGTCCTGCATAAATCCAATGTCAGGTGAAATACCTTCACCACGGACGAACTAGCATCTGAACTATTTCGCTCGATCTTTGCTACGCTGCGTGTGTGTATGACGCTGCAGTAAATTCCTAGTACTACCGCGCATCGCATGTTGTAACTTTAACAGCTCGATGTATGTTTCTTGTGCCGCCCACAAATGTATGATTCTGTGCTACTAAGTAGGTCTCAAGCTTCTCAAGTCGCACGCACCTCAATTCCAAGCAGTGGCCATGATTTGAATGCACAGAGCGGCTATCTTCACGTGGAAAGTGCCTTTCTGGGTTCGGACCTCGAGATCTGCTCGTTCGCTCTCCAGTGCTTACCCCTTCCACGTCTACCTCGCTCCTCGTTCGCCGCATTCCCTGGTCCTCATATCCTTTCTCCAACCGCACAAACTAGCTCGTTACACCCCTAGACCCCAACTCCTGCCCACATTCACTTCATGCTCAAGCCCGATACACGACCACAGGAATCTCTGTCATGACATCAACAGCGTCTGCTTCGAAACCGCCCTCAGCGTCCTCTGGCCCTTCGACGGGAGAGACGAGGAAGTCTCGAGGCATTATGTCCCTCCTGAGCCCACAAATAGCGTCGTATTTTCTCGCGGGTGGCGTCGCGGGAGCTGCATCTCGGACAGTTGTCAGTCCCTTAGAACGATTGAAGATTATACAGTGAGTGTCATAGCATGGGAGACATGTATGGTGGCTGATAAACCTAGGCAGGTGCAGCCGCGCACTGCGGATGGGCAGTACAAGGGCGTGTGGTCGAGCCTTGTCCGGATGTGGAGAGAGGAGGGGTTCAAGGGGTTCATGCGGGGTAACGGTATTAACTGTCTCCGGATTATACCTTATAGGTGTGTTGCCTTCACCTCAACTCAGTTCGTTCTATCTCATGGAAATTCAGTGCGGTACAGTTCACAACCTATGAACAACTCAAGAAGGTAAGCATGCGCTCTATGGTCGCTGTGCGGACCTGACAGGTGACTGGAGCACTGTAGTGGTTCACCGGCTACGGTGCCAAGCAGCTGGATACACCGACACGACTACTCAGCGGTGCGCTAGCAGGGATAACTTCAGTCTGTAAGTGCTTTCGCCTTCCATTTGTCGCAGGTACTTACCGGCGATGCACTGCAGGCTCCACATACCCACTGGACTTGATCCGGTCTCGTCTATCCATCGCAACAGCCTCGATCCCTGCGCAGGCTGCGTCCCCTCGCTCCTCACCCCCTACGCAGCATGTGCTGGCTTCTAGTTATCACACCTCTTCTATCGCTTCGTCGACGAGGCCGGTAGCCACGGCTTTCACGCCAAAGGAGCTTACCATGCGGGGAATGACTCTCAAGGTCATGCGTGATGAAGGAGGCGTCCGCGCCTTGTACCGTGGTCTCATCCCTACCGCGATGGGAGTGGCTCCTTATGTCGGTGAGTGGTACCCTGATCATACCTAATTATCGCGCCTCATTGATTGTACACACGTGATCAGGTATCAACTTCGCTACCTATGAAGCACTGCGTGGAATTGTTACACCGCCAGGGAAGAGCAGTGTTCCCCGCAAATTGGCATGCGGAGCCTTGGCAGGATCTGTTTCACAGACGCTGACGTATCCATTTGATGTGCTCCGCCGCAAGATGCAGGTGACGGGCATGGATGCGCTCGGATATAAGTATAACGGCGCGCTGGATGCGCTGCAGAGTATCGTCCGGACGGAGGGTGTGAGTGGCTTGTACCGGGGCTTGTGGCCGAATCTGCGTGAGTGGTTCATCTTCGTTCCATCGATGTCTGCGGCCCCTAACGAGTTTGAGTGATCAAGTGAAAGTTGCCCCAAGCATCGCGACATCGTTCTTCACGTATGAACTGGTCAAAGACCTACTTGGGGCAACATAGTGGCATCATATCGTACTCACCGCATACCACTACATAGAGTACCACCGTGACATACACTACATCCAATCTAGGATGACCATTCTTGTAGAGCCCTGTGTTGTCTCGCGCCTGCGTTCGGACTAGAGTAATTTGTAGTTGGACGGCGGACTAATTTTTAGCATTGTATCACTTTCCCCCTGTTCTGCCATAAAATCAACTCTCCCCGTCCGGGTATTTGTATGACCAGTTAGTTGCACGGACATTCAAGCAAATGAGGGGGTGCATGCGATTACGTAAACCGGATTTCCTGAAGGAAGCTTGCAATATTGACTACTTAAGCGCCTCCCGATTCCGATCCGAGACAGACGCCCATACAGATTAGCCGCCGTCATTCACGACAGTGTGCCTACCAACCGAACGAGACAATCTTCTCTTTCGTCGTCCACATCTGCTTCCTCCACGACCACCAACCACCACGACGAGGGCACTCCCATTCTCGACGTACAGCCCCTGAGTGCACCCTGATTCCCATTTGGCTTGATGCGCTCCTGAGCTCCTGAACCGAGCGCGGATAATCTCAGTTCATATAGAAGGTGAGCTCCATGGCCTCGTTGCTGCCGCATTTCTTATTTCATTGACCGATGCATGTCCCATCGCTCTGTCGTCTCAGATAGTCACTATCACGCAACTCGCTGTCTCTCGCTGCTTAAACGACTGATCAACCATCTTCGAACACGCACACATCGCCCGGTAGCCTGCAGGCCTCCTTCTCTGTGACTTAGGCTCTTGAATGACCCTAACTCCCCATCTGTTTCAACATGTATCGCGGATATCTCAATCGGAGAAGAGACAGTCGTGAGCAAATGCAGCAGCCCAACAGCGTGTCACCCGCGCCGTCTACACACTCCCCGTCATCCGTTGCGACCTCATTTCCTTCACCTTCTGAGTCTTCAGTCTTCCCCAGCTCTGGGACGTTGACTGTGAATTCAACATCCTCTGATCTCTCACCCTCCGATCACTCCGTGCCTCGAACTCCCTCGAGTACATCCTCCAAGAGCCGGTTCTTCCCCCTCCCTTTCGCATCCACCCACCGCTCCGCCTCAGCGGCTCGCATGGGCCAAGTACAGTCTCGTACAGGTCCTGTCTCCCAGTCTTATTCGCCGGCGGCACCCCCAGCACTCCCTCTCCCTCCACCAGCCAGTCGTCTCAAGCGCGCATGGGGTCGTCGCAAGAAGTCCGAAGACGTCACAGCCGGTGTGTCGGGCTCGCAGCAGTTCAATGACAACGGTAGAGGTCGCGATGGGGACGCTTTGGGATCTGCGATCTCGAGTGTCTTCACGACACCGGCGTCGTCAACTGATAACCTTCAGGTGAGTTCTGTTTCCCGACAGTGTGTGCCTCTCCTCACCCTGCTAACGCAATGCAGTCCGTGTCTTCCTCATCACTGTCCATCCCTCAACATCATTTGAAGGCACCGAAGTTCAGTGGAGCGCCCCCATTACCTCCCCCAAAACCAGAGCAACTGAGGGCTGGTAAAGCACCACCGCCGCTTTCTCCAGATAATGAAGAACAAGATCACAGTATCGACTCCCCTCTACTAGTCATCACTCCTGGTTCGTCTGGCACTGTTGCGTTCATGGAAATGCAGAATGCGAAGAGATTCGAAGCGTCTTCATCGACTACCGCGCCGTCGAAAGCGGACAATGAGACGAAGCAGGACTGGAGGAAGAGCGATGCAACGACAATGAGCTACGTAACTATTCGCCCGAATGTTCCCTCTGGCTCTCGTTCTCCCCGTCCTGTTTCCTGGGCGGAGTCTTCTCACTCCGGTCACACCATCGTCCCCACTAACAAGCGTCTTAGTGCCCTCATCACTGATGCCGAATTCGCGATGGCGGAAGAGGAGGACTCTGATTCGGAGCTGGAGAGTCTGCAACTTTCATCTTCTGGACGGTTCTCCCCGACCTCCGTTGCGAGAAAGAAGAAGAACCGCCGGTCAGCCTCTTTGAACATCGGTCCTGCTCACAGGGCACGACACAGACCGTTGGAACTCACGGATAATACGGCATCTTCGCTGGAAGGCTTCCCCCTCTCAAGGACACTCACGGGCACTCCGGCAGCAATAGCCTCTACGTCTCAAGATCGAGCTACTCTTAGCAAGGTCGCGGCAAAAGGGTTCATTGTTCCTTCGGCATCCCCGGATGCAACTCACTCAACGAGTAGCAATATCCGTAGCCGCATTGCCGCCTGGACGGCGACTGCTTCCGGAGAGAGAATACCTCCACCTCCCCTTCCACCTCCATCCCATCCTGCATCTAGCAATCACACTCGCCGTCCGTCTCCGCCAGCCAACCCATCCTTCCGCCAGACCGCTATCAGTATAACTGGAAGCTTTGCCCCTGTTGCATTTGGGCTGGGTAAGCGTGCAGCTGATAAGGTACATCGCGTCTGGGGTGGCCTGAACGCAGGTTCATCAAGCCACTCTGCGTACTCTTCCACGTCTTCTCTCAACGGATCTCTATCAGGTACCCTTCCCGCCTCCTCGCCTACCGAAAGAAGTGCTCATAAAACAGGTCACTCAGCCTCTGGCCACTCCGTGAATGCACAGCCATCCCTGCCAGGGGGCTGGAAGTCGAGGCGACGCACGCCGAATGCGCCCTCCGGAGCTTGGAGCGTGACCTCTTCGGTCACAACCCTATCAGATGCGGATGGCTTCTCCGCTGTGACGGGCCCCACCCTGGGCACTTGCCTGAGGGGCGCACAATTCAACAGGGCGGGAACCTCGGTGGCAGGCGGTGTCGTGTTCGGCAGGGACCTCTGGACATGCGTGCAACAGACGGCAATTGACCCGATGCGCGCGCGGCTCGACCAACAGGATGAGCTACATCCGGTATCGGCACGTCGGTTAGAAGAGAGGCTCCTACCGGCTCTCATTGTTCGGTGCGCACAACATCTGCATGCCTGGGGAGTGCAAGAGGAGGGTCTGTTCCGGTGAGTACTTGCACAGCTTCTTGATAACTTGCTTAACCTGCGTATAGCGTGAACGGTCGTTCTGCGCATGTCGCGAGGCTCCGCTCCGAGTTTGACACCGGTGCTGATTACAACTTAATCGAGTGTGGTCCTGGGGACCTTGATCCTCACGCTGTAGCTTCTATTTTCAAGGCTTACCTCCGTGAACGTAAGTCCTGTGTCATCTACTTCCCTATGTATATACTCACTGTGGAATAGTGCCGCAGTCGCTGTTGACTCAGAGGCTCGTTCCCTTGTTTGAATCAGCCCTTGCGGCAGACGCAAGCGCTCCGGATCCTTCGAATCTAACACCGACTGCTCCAGGGGCTAGCAAGGCATTTCCCATGCTCCGGAAGCCGCCTTCATTATCTACTCTAGCGATGCCGAGTTTTGCCGGACAGCGCAGCATGTCGAAGAACACCATCGAGACACTTGCCTCTCTCATAGCAGATCTTCCTCAGGAGAATCTTGACCTATTGTTTACCGTCGTAGAACTCATGAAGGCAACTGCAACCAACATCAAGGAAACGAGGATGACGATAGGCAATCTTCTTCTCGTGTTTTGCCCTAGTCTCAACATGAGCCCGTCTTTGTTAAGGGTGCTGTGCGAAGTACCGGGCATATGGGACGGCCGCCCGGCTTCTGCAAGTAACTCCCCTGCCGCTGTTCGCGTCCTCTCGCAAGTCAGTGTCCAAGATGGTCGCATCTCGACATACGTCGACGCCCCATCCACGCTAGACAGGTCGGACACAGCAAGCTCCAATAGCGATGTGTCCGACGTGTCTGGTGCCTACCCCCGCGACTTGCTAAACGCATCCCCTTACATATCTCAACTTCGCGTGTCTGGTGGGTCTCCGTACCGCTCATCAAACAACTCCAGTTCTGGTCAAGATGACGCTGCATCCTATGTTTCTGCTCGCGATCACCCCCCAAGCCCATCGGACGACAGTTCTAGCAACTTGCCTGCCCTGACTACATCTACCGACTCCCTTGCGACGCCATCAACCATGTCCGAAGCCTCTTCCCTCCAACCTGCGATCATCAGGACCTCTGATGAAGCACCGTCTGAGAAACCTACCTTCCCCTCTTCTCTTGTGCCCGTCATTGCGAACGCTGCAGATCTCTCCCTTCCCCTCTCTACTCGCCGTCCCTTCATCTCTTCTCCTGTACCTCTCCCATCTAACATCGATCCTTCCTCACGCAGCCCTGTTTCACCCCGCAAGTCATTATCGCTGCTCACCTTCCCTTCTTTGAACAAGTCAGATCAGGATAGCACGGACGGTTCGCCGACATGGTCAGGCCGTCAAAGGCAGAAACGCCCATCCCTTCATCTACTGTTCTCCAAGAAGTCCTCGTCGTCGCTTGCCTCATCAGCCATCTCTGCACCCGAGCCGATCGAGGCACCTGCTGGCATGCTCTGCATCCCCATCTCGTCTTCAGGCAAAAATGGACCTCCTGTAATCAATACGCCCATCACGTCACCATGCATGGGTATTTTGGGCGAATCAGACGACAACAAAGGGCACACCCCAGCTACGGACATGTCAAGATCCAGTAGTTCCCTACCCTTGCCCGCCAGTGCCCGGTCCCGCTCAGACTCTTCAGGGTCTTCTTCTCTGTTCGCAACGCCTCAGCAGACTCCCATCGCTGACTACTTCCGCGGTCAATCGCCCTCCCTTCTCTCGGTGTACATCGAGAATCAGGCGACCTCCCGCTCACGCAACGCGTCGCCAAAGATGCAACCTTCCCCGTTGCGCAGATCAGAGACGCCCCTCATTAACGTAGGCATCGAGCCGACTGCAGATGACGGCTGGGCGGAGAGCGTTCTCAAAGAGGCGGCATCAACCTCCGGCGAGCAGGAGTCGGTGTGGAGTGTAAAGGACGCGGTGAAACTGTTCAATCGGTAATGATGCGAGTCTTGCGGTGCAAATTATGCTGGCCGAGTTTCAGGAAACTCCTTTTTCCCCATTCCACGGCGCTACGGGCTGGAGAGCCCCCGCAGCCTGGCTTATGCACATCGTGCTTTCAACGCCGCATCTTCAAATATATATGCAGTCGCTCTATATCCCCCAACCTCACGTCGCTGTCATCTGGAAATGTCGGACCCGTCGCTCGCTACTCATCTCATGTTTACCATACGCAATCTCTGCATCTACGTCATCATAATATTTATCATATTCCCAATATGATGAATGCTGTACTCAGGTTACTTCTACAAGCCAGCTCGCCGCACAACTTAAATGTCACGCTCATGAGCTATGGACTTGGTCGAGAGTCCCGCCGATCCCTTTTGTGGGACTGTCATCACAGCCCACCGCGTTTGAGGGACTCCCATAAGTGTTAGGAGAAATAAAAGTGAAGCGCGTCTACGCGAGTAGAAGCCAGCTGTTTACATGCTCGGGTCATCAGATCGAGGCTTACTGGAGAGTAGTAGCAATTGAAGGTTTTCGTGGCCTTCTAACGTGGCACAAGGGTCGCCGTGTTCCGGGTGTGGTCGTGAATCGTGAAATACGGGAAAGTGAGTGTGCTGCTGCCGCTTATATTCTGTGAGCCTTGTCCTATCACCGAGAACAGGCAGTTGTGAGAATAAGCCTATTTTCTGACGGGCTTCCCCCTTCATTATGCGATTAATTCTGTCGGTGCCCTGATATAAGCCTTCGTCCCTGGTGGAAGGTGTTCTGGACTTTTGAGGAGTGAGACCGGAGACCCTCTCATCTGCGTCGTCTACTCCCTCGTCGAGGTCCGCTAGGATCGATGTAGACCTGACTAATTCACTATGGGCAGCTGAAACTACTGATACCGATTGCGCATCGTCGGTTTGCTGCCTCTGTGTGGTGTGGCCTGCATATTCGGTCGAAGAGTCCTCGTCAGGTGATAGTCGGCGCTGAGGCGGCGGCGGAGGGCTGAGAGGGCGCAAGCGCGTGCAAGTCTGGTAGCCGTCGCATTCGTGAGCAAGCCACAGGCACCCGGTATCTCCGCACGTGTCGCCGTGGATGACCTTCAGGCTTGTGTGGAGATACGAGCACCACGCCGAGCCCGTGATGAAGATACGCCGGCGGTAGCACTTCTCAAAGACGTGTAAAAGTCTGCTGAACGTTGGCACGAAGGTAGGAGAGAGATAGATATGTTCATTCCGCTGGAGTTCGCGGAGCCATTTGTGATTGTTGTAGTTGAAACGCTCGCTATCGGTGTAGAAATCTTCTTGCTCTAGTATCCACTCGAATACAGCGATGATCTTCTCGAGGATCCCAATACTAATCCCCCCTTGAAGGCTTGCGACGGCAAACATAAACATGTTGAGATCGTCTTCGCAATTGATGACAGAGTCAAAGTAGTAATTGACCAAGTAACTGTAGTTTATTGGAGCTGTGATCCCCTGTTTGATTGCTGCAGGATACTAGTTAGCAGGAGCTGTCACAAGTATCGGCATAGATACGTACTCAAAATACGTCCTTCCTGAACATGCCGAAAGCCCACACACGTGCACATACAGGCAAGACGAAATGCCCAAAAACGCAGGCCTGGAGCTCGCGAGCGTAATCTGTCTCTACAACTCACGGAGAGGTCGAGGAGGATCTCGGACAAGCTGTCCCTGTACCATGTCTTTCCCAAAAACGACCACCCCGCGCTGTTGATATTTTGGAGATGTGACATGACGATGACAAGTTCATAAACGCGTCGAAGTGTAGTATCGTCGAACCACCAGAGGTTCAGGTCCACCGTCGCATGGCGCAGGTCGGCGGCGAGGTATTTCGCCAATACGTCGTTGTGTTGTGCAGGGAACTGCCAGTCGCTCCCTGCGCCAACATGAAGCGTGATGATCTGGCGTGAGTTTGTCCACTCTACGCCTACGTGAAACGCCCTGCGCACTCCGGTGATCGAGAATCTGGACTTGGCTAGAGTAGTTGCCGTGCAGACGGCCTGTTCGAAGGGTATGTGGGGCTGAGTCAGGTCGTTCGCTCTTGTCACAGACGCGACAATGCACCATCTCGTAAGGGTCCGGACCTGGCCCGGGTTGTAAGATTTCTGCCAATCGGGATGCCGGTCTTCGGGATGAATAGCCTGCATACACTGGTCGACGAACTCTGCGACGCGAATGTCCTGGGAGGCCCGGGATACCCATACCAGTGCGCGTAGCAGAATAGGGGTCTCTCTGACGTCGTCAAGGAATTGGAAGACCGTCCCTGCGCGAAATGCCTTTGAAATCTCACTTGCAAACGAGCCGTCGTGTGTGAGATGGGTAGCTTCCTTATCTAATTCGTCTTCAACGATCTTGCGGACACCGGGCGAGTTCCACTGCCATCCGCCCTCGAGGTCTTGTTGTCGCCAGGTCCTCCCCTTGGGAAATTGGATGGGAAGGTCCGTGATGCTGCACGAGAACTGGATGCGCACCCATCTCGCCCGGTCCTCGATAACGTACCATAGAACATCAACGAGACGAAGCAACGCCCAAGCGGTAGGAGACTTGTACGGACAACGTTTGACGAAGATCGGCAAGATCGTGAATGCCGCGACGATCCCCAAGAACACGGCAGACAATACCGTGACCGAGAGCGCGACGAGGTCGTCCAGGGTCCAGAGCAGGATGACGACTCCGGATAGGAAGAGGATCATTGCGAGTTCTAGCAAAAACGGGATAGACCAAATGACCGCTTCGACATTCCACGCTTCCCAATTCTCGAAGCGTATTTGGCGCACGAGGACGTTCTCCCGCGGTGCGGCCAGCGGAGAATTCCACTTGAGAAACTCGCGTACCCATTGTTTGGCCATGATGCCGAACAGCGCGGCTGCAAGACTGAGCACGAGACTAAAGAAAAAGAGCGCATTGATCCAGCGGGCAGAGGTAGGCGGAGTAAACGGCGGTGTACTGAGTAGACCCTGGATCGTCGCATTCAGAGCAGCAGGCATGCTGGGATGACTACCCTGCGACACGATTTGGTACGCGATGAGTTGGTTCGTCGTGTCCGTGCCATCCGCTTGCAAAAGCTGATATGTCTGCACTACAAAAGTCGTCAAGATCGCAGAGAACAGAGCTGCCTGTTACGATGGCCATTCAGTGTGAGGAACTCGACCGGTTCCTTTCGACTCACAAACACAAGTAGCGTATCAATATCGTCTGCGTAGTCTTTCATCATTCCGGTGTCGTTCTTCATCAGGTGGTCCTCAACGCCGGCCCATCCTGTCAGGCCAGCATCTGACGACTTTCAATACAATGGCAACATTAGACGAAGTCTGTTACTAAGATTACGGGTACATACGGGAGAGGACTTGTTTTCCGAGGCTTCATTGCGATTTGCCGCCAAAGGCTGCACCATCGCTTGTTGACGTGTGGCGCTGTAATTGGAAAGAGTCAGCCAATTTGTAGACAATGTCGCTCGAAGATTATGTCGGCTTACCTAGAGACGAGTACTCGGTACTCGAAACTTCTACGGTGACGGTACTAGACCAAGCCTTGTCCTCATAGTATTCCGCGAATCTGACTTGCATCAGGGCCTAGACGCGATACGTGCACAGCCTATTCTGCAGCGCGCTATGTGGCATTATCTGACTTGTGGGGGACTTCAGCAGCAGACCGACCTAGGCAGATGAGAGATTCGATAAATAACGAGCCCACAAATGAGTGAGTCCAAAGCACTAGCTAGGTGCTCGCGGTACTTTTCAGCTCTCCGTGGCGTCAGAATCAGGTCCGACCACCGGGCGCTTCAACCCAATTGACGACCCTCACAGTGTTTTCCCTCCCCCATTCGACTCATTCCTCCGAGCCCTCGACTGCTACGTATTCCCGACGGACAACGCTTACCGCACGACAAGTTTTTCCTCCTCCCCGCCTACAAGTTATGTGGAGCCACCATGGTGAGTTATTTGCACAGTCGTCTATGAGAAGCATTAACGGTGATCTCCTTCCCAGCTCCTCATCAATGACAAGAAATACGCCTGGTATGTCCCGACAATGAACCTTGCTCTATAGAATTAACATCATACGGCGGATCCAGTGAGTCCTGCATCAAAGGACACCGATCGTCATCCTGCGCGCATAGCGACCGTCCTCTGTTCGAGGTCAAGAAGAAGGGCCGACCGGCGTCGCAGTGTGAGAAGTGCAGGGAGCTCAGGAAGACGAAACGTGTCCACTCAAGATGCGAATGTAGCACCGAGAAGGAGAGCAAGCCGGATATGAAGCTGTTGTCGCAGAAATGTACGTCCGTCCACTTGTCCTCTTTACAGCAAGTGGAGGTTGATGGTGTATTACAGCAAAGCGTTACATGCCGATATTACCTGCATTGCCTAATGGCCTGAAAGATGCTACGGTAACATCCACCTCCGGTGCCCCAGCGCACGAGACACTTGTAGCCCAAGGTGAGTCTTATTCATGGTTCCCCGCCGACTTGGCTTAGATGATCCTTCTCCAAACTTAGCGATAGCTCTCAGCTGTGGTTGTGGATGCAAAGAGACTGGTCAGTGCAAGTGTGGGGATGTCTCCCAGGTGCTTCGTACACACGGACTGGACGTTCTCGCAAGGGCAGCGGAGAGCTGTTGTTCCACAAATACCATACCACAGGTCCGTCCGGCCTCACCCCACCCAACATCCCGCAAGAAGGCAAAGACGGCAGGAAGCTGCTGCAGTTCCAGCAGATCCACCGAATCAACTCCCATCGCTACTCGGTCATCCCATTCCCCATTCACACTCGACGCTGCGAATTCATTTTCTCTTCCTCCCATTCTCGACACACCGTCACTATCCCTCTCGCCTTCCCTCTTCCCCGACATTCCCCCATTGAGGACAATCATCTCCCTCGCAGGAACCGGATGTACATGCGGCGTCGACTGTCGCTGCCCAGGGTGTGTCGAGCACCGTGGGCCCACGTACGCCGCGCCCGAGCACGACGACTGTTCCGACGACTGCCACCACTGCATCGATAACGTGCAGGGCGTTGAGTTGCCGCCGTCCACTGGTTACGGCTCCGCGAGTGCCCCCGGTTCGTCCGGCGCCATCGCAGACCCTACCCCGAGCTTCATCGGCGCGCTCATCGCCCGCGCTGCGGCGGCGCTCCCGCCGCCGCCTCTGCCTTCTTCGCGCGTGGGCATGCTCCTCGACCCGATGAACATGACGATGTACCCGCAGAGCCTCTTTGCGGACGAAGGGCGGCGGCTCGGCGAGCGGGGCCCCGCGTTTGGGCTCGTGAGACTGTCGAAGCTGTCGTGCTGTGCGGGCAAGTGCGGGTGTCCGGGCGATAACTGTGGGTGTGGCGAGAGCTGCGATGGGTGCTGTGCGTCTCACAACGACGTGGCGAGCGATAGTGCAACGCAGAGCAGGGTGCAGCCAAGCAGCTGTTGCTCCTCTGCGTGATATATTCCAAGGTGCTGTGATTTACGTGTGACTTTGGTTTTTTCCTCTACTATCACATTTTAGGGAACGAGTGTCTATATGTGTACCATAACAGCTTGAGTCTGCGAAGAACCAGCTACAACTGTAATGTTTTCACACTTTCATCGGTTCACGTCGTGATAATTGACATTTAAGCAAACTACATGGATCACAATACGGCGTTGCGCCCTCGTGGCGGCCGTGACAAACACTCTCGTGACACTCGCGTTACGCGTCGCGTCAAAGCATGTATGTCGCAGCGGGAGCCATCCTCGAGCCTCCACCCTGACGTTCGGTGGCTATAGGTAGGTCCTTGCTTTACTTGCGTCTCGCGCGGCTGGTGCGTGCGGGTGCCCCGAGCGAGGTGTACCGCCCTGGTGCCTCGGGACGATCCTTACTCGGGGCCAGCGTCTGCCAGGTGAAATGAGTTCCGTGCGTATACAGATAAGTAGGAAGGTAATTCGGACGAAACACTGGTCTCGCCGTTGTGCTGTGCTGCTCATGAAATGAAAAGGTGCGAGATAGGCCAGTGTGTAGAATGCTGTGTCGTGCCCGGTGTCGGCAGAGCTGAAGAGCGAAACTCTATGACTGTCGTCAGGGCGCGTGGCGACAATGAGCAAGACGTTCTGTTTCGTGTATAGGATTGGCTTGGGGAGAGCGTGTGGCCAACTTTGTGGGTGTTCAGAGGATGCGATGACGTGAATCGAAATCACTCACCCGAGTGTGGGTACATGCCGCTAAGTATACGTGTCGAGACAGCTGGCAGCTGGCAGACCGCGGTCGATATTAGAGCCTTTTAAGCGACCTGCGTCTTCGTGGGAACGCCGAAGGCCATAAATCTGCAAGTGACAACGCCTGCGCGGTGAAACGTCCCCCACACGCAGTCGATGCGTGCAGCTGGAGCAGTGGGCACCAGGCCTAGCTATCAGTCTGCATCTCGGCGCGCTGGTGAAGGCAAGATATGGATCCAGCCTTTGCCATTATCGACGACTTCTGGAAGACACGGTGAGCAACGTCTAGACGCGCCTCTGCGGATCTTTTCGCTGACCCTGAGCAGGTGTGCTCGCCGGCCAGGTGCTGCCGCTGGCAGCGAAGGACCATCGTACAGCGCAGAGCATGGTCTCGAGGACGTTGATCGCGGCGCGGAGAGGGTTTTCACGCCGGGCGAGAGCCTATGACGTCGAGAGGAGTACAATCAGGCGCCGTCGACGCGTCCTGGTTCTGAATCTGAGCAAGTCTCGACAGACCCAAAATCCTCCTTAAATTCAAAGACGCTCAGCCAGTCCGACCCGACGCCGTTTCTTCTCCTCCTACCACCACCATCCCCTCGCCATCATGTCCCGCGCAGAGCAGATCCGCGGGAAATTCTTTGGCAAGGACAAACCAGCCAGTGATGGCAAAACCAACGGCTCCCCCGACGCTTCCGCGGCGCGCCCTGGGCCAGAAGTTCCCCTCAGCATTCACATACCAAAGCCCCACCCGCCGACGCAGCAGCCCAATCCCCCGCCCAAATTGAAGGACTCAAAGTCCGACTCGTCTCCGAAACCCGAGTCGACTCGCGACTCTCTATCCTTCCGCGAGCGGCTCGTGGAACAGCTCGGACATGAATATCACGGCGCGGAACGCTACCGCCTTGTGCAGGACGACAAAAAAGAGCTGCATTGGAAGCGATGGGGACCCTATGTGAGCGACAGGCAATGGGTACGTCTACGGCCTCTCTATCGCGCGCGCCGCCGCCCTACGCCGTGTCGTGATCGATCCACGCACGCCGGTCTCCTCAGGGAGCGGCTTGCCCTCGGCACGCGGGGCGACGAGCGTTACACTACCAGTGACTTACCCACGATGGTCTCGCACAGGCTACGGTCCGAGAGGACTACTCCGCCAACGGCGACGCTTGGTCTCACTTCCCTCATGATCACGCGCGATCACGCGCGTACCGATGGGGTGAAGACGGTCTAGCAGGCATTTCCGACAACCACCAACGCGTCTGCTTTGGTCTTTCGGTGTGGAATGGCCAAGATTCTATCCTCAAAGAACGTCTGTTTGGCGTGACCGGACACCAAGGAAATCATGGCGAGGACGTCAAGGAGTTGTACTACTACCTCGACTCGACGCCGACACACTCGTACATGAAGTACTTGTACAAGTACCCACAGAAGCGGTATCCGTACGAGGAGCTGGTGAGGGAAAATGTCAACCGCGGTCGTGACGTCCCGGAATTCGAGATTCTGGACACCGACTGCTTCGACGATGACCGATACTGGGACGTATTCGTGGAGGTAAGTCGTATGGCATCCACAGAAAGCGCATATATGCAGGTTTTTGACATGTAAACTAGTATGCGAAAGATGAGCAAGATCCGGACAGCATCTATGTCCGCATTACCTCTTACAACCGTGGCCCGGACGCTGCGACACTACACGTTGTGCCCCAGTTTTGGTTCCCGAACACCTGGTCCTGGAACGATGATCACCCACAAACTCCGAGCATGTATGCATCAGGTGAAGGCGTCATTACAGCCAAGCACCATTCGTTAGGCAAACTCAATTTGTACTGTCTGCCCTCGCCTCCCCCGGTGGACGCGAAGGGCGAAGAGGCGCAAGGCGACGCCGAGGGCGTTTTCCCTGAACTGCTTTTCACTGAAAACAATACCAACTTCTCCAGGCTGTACGGAGGACAGAACGAGACATCCTACGTCAAGGATGCGTTCCACGACCACATTGTTACGTCGCACCGCCCCACGGAATGCGATTCACAGGAGGGCTTCTTCGCGGGCAAGATTCATTCGCAGACACAGTCACACCACACAAAGCCGAGTGGCGGGTTCCGCGGCGACGAGATCGAGACCCCGCCGTCCGAGCAAGAACAGGGCCCTCGGACACCCTTCCCTCCGACAGCATCGTATGTCAACCCGGAGCGCAAGGGTACGAAGTCCGCCGCGCACTACATCTTCCGCGACGTGCCGCCCCGCGGCGGTTGTGCCGTCGTGCGCATGAAGCTCACACCACGCAAGCCAGCCGAAGACCCCAGCGTCGAGGACGAAGGTGTCTTCGACGACGCGGTGGAGGAGCGCCGTGAAGAAGCGAACGAATTTTACAATGGGCTTGTTTTGGGTCCGATTAGTGACGACTTCAGGCAGATCATGAGACAGGCGCTTGGTGGTATGCTTTGGACGAAGCAGCATTACCAGTTCATTCAGGAGCCATGGATGAAGGGCGACCCCAAGCAACCACCTCCGCCGTCTGAGCGGAAGCATATTCGTAACAAGGTACACTTGTGTCCTCATTCCTGAAAGTAAGCGATGCTAAATTACGCGTGAAACGATAGGATTGGCGCCACTTGCATATTTCGGACATCCTCTCGATGCCGGACAAATGGGAATACCCCTTCTTCGCCGCCTGGGATACCGCTTTCCACTGCATCCCACTCGCGGTTGTCGACCCTACCTTTGCCAAAAAGCAGCTTGACCTGCTCACACGCGAGTGGTACATGAAGCCTGACGGCCAGATTCCCGCGTACGAGTGGAACTTTGGCGACGTCAACCCCCCTGTGCATGCCTGGTGAGTCCGAATATTCTGCCTGAAGTAGCTCTGATGTTCAATCATTCGATTAAAGGTCAGTGTTCCGTGTCTTCAAGATCGAGCGTAAGCTGTACGGCAACGAGGATCTTGCGTTCCTCGAACGCGTCTTCCAGAAGTTGTTGCTCAACTTTACATGGTGGGTCAATCGGAAGGACGCTGAGGGCAACAACATATTCGAGGGTGGTTTCCTTGGCTTGGATAACATCGGAGTATTTAATCGGTCAGAACCACTTCCAACGGGAGGAACGCTGCGTCAGGCCGACGGTACGGCGTGGATGGCGTTCTATTGTCTCAATATGTGAGTTATATGCTTGCGCTGTAGATACCATGGCTGACGGACGTTGTCACAGGTTGAACATCGCTCTTGAGCTGGCGAAACATAACCCCGTATATGAGGATATTGCATCGAAATTCTTTGAGGTTGATCTCTACCTTGTCGAACCGGACAGATCGCTAATTCTTGCTTTTCAGCATTTCATCTTTATTTCTGATGCCATGACCTTCAAAGAGGGCGACAACGAGCAGAGCCTCTGGAACGAGCAAGACGGCATGTACTACGACGCGATTCAATTCGAGTCAGGTCATACGATGCAATTGCCTGTGCGCAGTCTAGTCGGCCTCATTCCGTTGTACGCGACGCTTGTTCTCGAGCCGAGCGTCATCAACCGTCTGCCCGGCTTCAAGAAGCGCATGGAGTGGTTCATCGAGAACCGGCCAGAGATAGCGGAGCGAAACATGGCAAACATGAAAGGTGCTTGTTCCGTAACTTGGGTTGAATGTTCAGGTGCTGATAAGGATCGTAGTGCGTGGCCGTGGCGAGCGTCGACTGTTGGCGTTGGCGAGCAAAGAGAGGCTGGAGAGGATCTTGCAGGTCATGCTGGACGAGGACGAGTTCTTGAGTGAGCACGGTATTCGGTCGTATGTTGTCCCTCTCGCGTATCGATGGCGTATGACTGATCGCATGCGTCGCGCAGTTTGTCGAAGAAGCACAAAGAGCACCCGTGGGGTATGGACGTCCATGGCCAGCGGTACGAAGTGAACTATTGGCCCGGTGATTCCATGTCCGGCATGTTCGGTGGCAACTCCAACTGGCGAGGACCCATCTGTACGGCACCCATCCTGCTTGCCTATGCTGTCGCTAACCCTATCTCATTCAGGGCTTGCTGTCAACTTCCTCTTGATCGAGAGTTTACAGCGATTCTACCAATACTACGGCGATGAAGTACAGGTTGAATGTCCCACGGGCTCAGGGGACTACATGAACCTTGCGAATGTCGCTGAGGAAATCCAGCATCGTATTATTCACATCTTTGGTCGCGACGTCGAGGGCAAGCGGGCCACTAATGGCGGAAACGTCAAGCTCGATCGCGATCCGCATTTCCGGGACTATGTTTGGTTCTACGAGGTACGACCTCGCATCGCTGCGTGCCGCAGATACTTCATGCTGATACACTGTCTGTTCGTAGTATTTCCATGCTGATGACGGACACGGCATCGGCGCCTCGCATCAAACTGGATGGTATGTGCACCCTGTTACCCGTACCCGTGATTATTCACTGAAAGCGGATGATAGGTCCGGACTGGTCGCATACCACATCCTACAGAGTGGTGCGAGCTGCCGTCTACCGAAGACTCCAAAGAGTACGTCTCTCTCGTTCGTGCCATGTTATGATGACTTACCCGTCCTCACAGCTCCGCGCGGCATCGTGCATCATTACTTTGACGTGAGTACATTTCGTAGTTCGTTCGTTCGGTAGATGCTGATGATAGTCTCGCAGGAAACCATCGATTCGCAGTCCGAGTACGGGGGCGCGACGCCGTCTATGCTCAGTGCCTACAGCGTGGCCGACGCCAACACCCTGGGCGACATTTCCCCTGACGCCCTCTAGACCTTTCCTTTTTATTCTCAGCATACACATCCAGCAGCACTTCATAGTCACTCGACATAGACCTCGACACAGATACATATGCATGTAAAGCAGTCCTTTACCTTTCACTGTAGCATCATTCAGAGATCGGATGTTCTCCCTGTTTCCTTGCCCTGTCTCTACTTTCTCGCGCATAAACTCAGAATGTGTAGCATCACAGCGTCCTGTATCAATGGAATGTTGTCTCTAAGTCTGAACAATGGAACGGTGACATTACAGTAACATTCTCCCGCGCCCCACGAGATGAGTTAAAGAATGTGCGTCCAGAACGCAACGCAAGATATATGTATATGAACGCGAGCAGATGACTGCGCTCTTCGTGATATCGATCGTGTTCATCGAACCGGACAGGGTCCGGTCTGAACATCCTATGACAGAATCAAGTTCATCGGGTAGAATTCAAATTATGAGTGAGTGATACGGGTGGGCGAGAGGCACCTTGATCATGAATACACGAGTTCCGAACTGCGATGCGCGGCCGTTTGTCGACTGTTTGCGATGAAATCCGCGAACTACCCAGGAACTACCCAGGACCGCAGGCATTTTATCAACCAGTTAAACTTCTGTCCATGGTCTCTCGAGGGATGCGTATCGCCAGCCCCGAGCACGATACGAACCCGCATTTGGGAATGTTCATCGTTCTCCTCAACATAAGCGACGTGAAATTTTGTGAAACCCCATCCGCTCGGCCTGCGTGTTCCATCTTCCTCTCGGGCAGTCGGACAGCCATTAATAGTCGAGAGCGAAAAGTTGACCGGCACGCGCGCGGTTCACCAGCAGCGCGGCGCCCGTCGGATGCGGTCTGTCGTCTGCAGAGGGACAGAGATGACCAGAGCGGCCTGCGGGTCCCGCTCCGACGCAGCACTCTGAAATGAACAACTGGCTTCTCAGATAAATGGGAACCCTCTGAGATGAACTTGATGGTCCTGCTCTGCGCAGAAGCTGGGCCGACTTCCGTATCTCGTTGAACGCGCTTGATGCTGTTGAGATTGGGCGCGACGCTTCCGATGTTTCTCTCGCCGAACGGAACGTGCGCGCCGTCGCGGGAGAGAGAGCATCGCAGGGGCTAGACTGGACTCGGATGTATCACTACCAGTCGACCTACGGACGGTGTGGATCGGGAGAAAATGGGAGTCGCTGTTGGTCAGGGAAGTCCGTCTGCATCTCTGCGTTCCGACGAAACTCTCCGCACGGTGTATACGCCTTGAGAAAGATACGTGTTTGCACGGCTCTGGTCCGATCAGGTAAATATACAAATTTTGTCTTTTCTTGGGTGCGCTCCCTCAGACGAGCTCGACGTTCGCCCTCTCGAGAAAGTCCGCCGCGGAGAGGCGGCCCAGCTCGTCGATGAGCGCGGGCAGGAACGTGCCGCTGCCGCGCACGTCCGCGCGCGCCGCTGCGAGCTCGCTCGCGACCGTGACCGCGAGCACCCTGCACGCGCGTCAGCACCCGCACTCCGCGGGGTGCGGCGCGGCGAGGCGCGCGCCCGCGCAGAAGGTCGCGACCGCGGTGCCGACCATGCAGCCCGAGCCCGTGATCGCGCCGAGCAGCGGGTGGCCGTTGCGCAGCGCCGCGACGGCGAAGCCGTCCGAGACCCAGTCGGTCACGCCCGTGAGCACGATGATGCACCCTGCGAGGGACGCTCAGCGGGGCGGGAGAGAGAAAGAGCAGGAGAGGGAGACGCACGGTGCTGGCGCGCGAGGGCGCGCACGAACTGGGCGGGGTCGGCGAAGCCGTGCCCGACGCTGTCGACGCCCCTGGCCTGCACCTCTGCTGAGTCCGCGATCGCGGCGAGCTCGCCGGCGTTGCCCTTCAGCACGGTCGCCTGCCAGGCGCTGAGGAGGCCTAGCGGTGCGTGGCGCGTCAGCGTGGGGCGATCGCGAGAGGGAGAATGCGCACCGTTCGCGGACTCGCGACGGAAGGTCGTGGCGCCCACGCCGACGGGATCGAACACCACCGGTTTGCGGTTGATGTTCGCGTTTCGGCCTGCGGTGGCGGCGCGTCAGCGTTCCGTTTCCCGCGTCCGCTCGGGGCGGCGACGGGGCAGTACGCACCTGCGGCGAGCATGCCGTCGAGGTTCTGGATGGTCCCGAAGTTGACGAGCAGCGCGCCGGCCGCGCGGCCGAGGTCCGCCATCTCCTCGGGGGCGGTCGCCATGATGGGCGACGCGCCGAGGGCGAGCGTCGCGTTCGCGGACTGCGTCGTCACGACGTTGTTCGTGATCTGCGGGGCGTCAGCCTCGGTGCGGCGGCAGGGGCGCGGCGGGGGTCACCTGGTGCACGAGCGGCGCGTGCTCGCGGACGGCCTGCAGGACGGCGCCGACGGCGGCCTTGATGTCGTCGACGGTGTACGGCGCGGCGGGCGAGGGGCCGCGGGAGAAGGTGCGCAGCGGCGACGCGTAGAACGCGCGGATCGGCGCGGCGAGGCGGCGGGCGGCGGCGAGCGGGTCGGGCGCGGCCATGATGTCGCTCACGACGGCGACGCCGTCGAGCTGGCGGCCCGTCGCGGACACGGAGCCCCACAGACAGTGCAGGACGTTGGTGGAGTTGATCCCAGCTGCGGCGTGAAACGATCAGGAGCGTGAAGGCGCGGACAGATGAGCACGCACCGATGGCGACGGCCTTGACGTCCGTGCCGTCGAGGGCGTGCAGCAGCTCGCCGATGCCCCGCGGGCCGACGACGGGGCTCTTGACCTGCTTCGTGAGGGTGCCCCAGACAGGGCCGAGGCCGACGTAGTCCGCGCCCTCCTCGACGGCGATGCGGACGTGGGCGGGCGTGTTGCAGGTCTTGCCGATGATGGTGCCGAGCGGGAGCAGCGCGCGGGCGACGGGGACGGGCATGTCGGTCTGGCCGAGGTGCACGCCGTCGGCGCCCACGGCGAGTGCGACGTCGACGCGGTCGTCGATGATGAGCGGGACGCCGTACCGCCGGCAGAGCTCCTTGGACTTGCGTGCGACGGCGAGGATCTCGCCCGTGTCCGCGGTCTTTTCGCGCACCTGGACGAGCGTGACGCCGCCTTTGAGGGCCTGCGGAGGTGCGTGAGTGCACCAGACCAAGCGACGGACGCCGTACCTCCTCGAGGGTCTCGAGATAGTCCTGCAGGGGTCAGCCAGGCAGATGGGCGATGCAGGGGCGACCTGCCTTGCCGGGCGGGAGCAGGTCCCTGCCTGTGACGAGATAGAGCGAGTAGTCGATATCTCTGGCCATCGCTCGTGGACGACGACTCCCAAGATGCGGCGGGAAAGCGCGATCAGCGTCGCGCGGCTGTGGGCCCTTGTGGGCGCCCCCGTCGGCCGAGCCCCGTCGGGCGTCGCGCAGCCCGACGCCCTCGGCGGCGCCGCCGGCAGCACGCGGCCGCCGCCACAAAGCTGGCTTCTCGCCCGCGTTTTCCATCAGGGGACAGAACACCAAAAGATCTTCCTCGATTTTATGTTTCGTGCCCCAGCTCAGGCTTCGCGACAATCACACAAGCATGATGGTTACCGGTCATTCGTCTCGCGCCCTCGCACCAGCAAAGACGAGGGCTGATGCTGCTCATATGTCGCTACAAATACGTCGCTCGACGGTGTTCGTAGCGCAGGCAGCTCGGCCACGGCCAACGTAAGGCCCGCGGGATGCCCAATGGCAGGGCCCCGGGAGTTTCCTGCGCGGTGGCCGCCCTGCAAGGAGATTGGGCCCGAAGGTAGAATAGGGAAGCATACGTAGTGAATCTTGTCGGAAAGATGAACCCTGTCTCTCGCTCGCACCTCGGTGAGAAGTGCGCTGCCTCTTTCGTGCGTGAACGTGCGGCGGGCGCATCGTGTCCGGTCACAGAACTCGACGGACAAGATATAAGCTCATTCGCAGGATATGGAAAGCCATCGGGAGACGTCATCGCAAAGGGCCGCTGCACGCAGCATGCGCAAAGGCAGAAAGCTTCATTGCAGGGTTTCCGTGGATCAGCTGCCGGCACAGGCGTGTAGACAAGCCGCCAGTCCGTGTCTGCCGTCGCTAGGCGGGTGTGATGCACGAAGTCGAGGTAGGACCTGCCGATAGCAGTGGTACAGCCCCGCGACGGCGACCCGAAACGGTGTGCGAGGCTTGCTCGCCGGTGCGCCTGGCTTGCGGCACACCCAGCGCACACGCCCGCGAACAGCTGCGCGGCGTTGGGCCTCCCGCGGGGTGCCTGCGCACGGCGGGCCGGCGCTGTGATTCTTGTCGTGGACATTGTCGAGAACAACGGCGGGGTCTGCTTCTGATTTGGCCCCGGCGAGGGACCACATTGTGCCGAAAATTGAGGCAATATTTTGGTGGGATCTGGGCCAACACACAATTGCCGTCCACTGATGTGCCGCCAAGCACGGCCAAACAAGGGCTGTGTGAACGCTGGGCGAGCGCAGACCTGTATACAACCTTCCTCCCGACCCTAAGGACACTCTTTCCCACTCTCCCTCTCCCATCACGTCGCCCTCGCCGTCGTCCAAGGTCCTCTCCGCGCCATGTCCTCCGCCGTAGGGCGCAAAAAGTCCATCGTCTCCTCCGCCGGGCCCTTTGTCGACCTCCCCATTCCCAACAACACGGCCCTCAACAAGGCGGCGTCCCAGTCCACCTCTCTCTACCAGCAATGCTCCGTCCTCCGCACACGCTTGATGCGTGTCCAGGACTTTTCCGATTTCTTCTCTCTCTCAGCAAGCCCTGAGTCCTCCTCATCACGTCGCTCGACCGACCCCGTCACACAGCTCTGGGATTGCTTCGCTTTGGGCGTACCGCTTTGCTACCTCTTCAACCTGCTCCCGTCCGTCAAGCCTCTCAATGTAGAGACCGTGTCCTTTGACCCCACAAACGACAAGGCCAGAAAGCGCGCCATCGCCCAGTTCGCTATGGGTGTCAGTCAGCAGCTCGAGGGCTGTGGCACGTTCACGGTGACCGATCTCTGGGATCGTAATTCGACAGACGGCTTCGTCAAGGTACGTGCCCGGCGTGCCGTTCAGCGGGGGCTCCCCAGCTGAACACCTCCAGGTCGTCAACATCGTTACCACCGTCGTCGACATGCTGCCAGACGAAGCGTACATCGACGACATGCCGTCGTCACCGCCGCTTTGCTCGCCAAAGGACTCGAGCGACTCGCTGCCATCAGAATTGTATGCCTCCAGCTCGCAAGAGTACCCGGGGCACCAGGTCGTGATGGAGCTGCTGCACACTGAGCGCAAGTACGTGCAGGACCTGGAAACCATGCAGGTGTGTGACTCCCCCATACCGCGCTTCGACACTAGTCTTACAAGTGTCTCTTGTAGCGATACGCGACTGCGGCTGCGCAATCAAATACAATTGACCAGGATACGATCCACCTGCTCTTTCCCGGGCTCAACAAGCTGCTCAACTTCCAGCGGAGATTTTTGATTAAGCTAGAGGGCATATGGGAGCTGCCTTGGAACGAGCGGCAATGGGGGGCGCCCTTTACAGAATTCGTGCGTCGCGTTCTTCGTAACTCTCCATAAACGAGGCACTGATCTGGTCCTGTTCATTGTTTTCCTCTGGCGCCCTTCACCCGCTTTTTGACAACGCATGCTCGGTACGGTGCATGGTCCGTGACACTGACAATAGGAGGAAGAGTTTGCTGTGTACGAGCCTTATTGTGCCAACTACACCTCTGCAAGCGAGATCATGCTGCAGGAGGAGCACCATCTCTCGGTGCGTAACCACACGCTGCGGGTCCCGCGCCTATTTCCGTGTCAGCGGGCGCTGACTCACGGTTACCACCACAGAATCTAGACCACATCCTCAACGTAAAGTCGGAGTTGCCGGCGTTCCTCATCAAACCAGTTCAGCGAATCTGCAAGTACCCTCTTCTGTTGGAGGTTAGTCAAATCCGCTCTCGTGATGCGCGCGTGGGGCTGACACTGGGCGCAGAGCTTGGTAAAGGTACTCAACGGTAAGGAGGAATATCCCTACCTCGATGAGCTCAAAGCGGGCGTTGCGGCCGCGAAGCGAATCACCGACAAAATCAACGAGGAACAGCGCCGCGCGGAAAACATCGCAACGGTCAAGAACCTCGAGGGCCGTGTCGAGGACTGGAAGGGGCATCACATCTCCAACTTCGGCACTCTTCTGGTCGATGACATCTTCACAGTGACCAAGTCGGACATGGATCGCGAATACCACGTCTTCCTGTTCGAGAAGATCATCCTCTGCTGTAAGGAGTACTTCCCCGTCGGTCCCAACGCGAAGAAGATGAACAAGACCAACTCCATCTTGAAAAAACAAGGCGTTCCAGCGCCTTTGAGCATCCCCAGTGGACCGAACAGCAAGAAGAAGAACACCGCCCTTCTCTTGAAAGGCCGCATCTTCTTGAACAATGTCACAAGCGCGGTACCGAAAGTCAATGCAGGTCAGTGCTTTGTGCTTTCCGCTTTGGGTCTCGGTGTCCTGATTGAGCTTTCTAGGCCAATACTCGCTCGCAGTCTACTGGAAGGGGGACGATGACCTGGAGTACTTTACCCTTCGCTGCCGGAACGAGGAGCAGCTGCGGCTATGGGAGAACCAGCTGAACCGCCTCATTCACGAAGTTGCCGCTCGCCGCACTTCGGAGTCAAGGAGTGTGCACATGCGTTTTACGCATGTTGCGAACAGCACGAGCCCGGCGCCCAGCAGTCGTCAGACCAACTACGGCTACGACCGCACTTTCTCCATATTCTCGCAAGCGACGTCCGCGTCGGCGACAAGCGCCACCACAGCGTCTTTCCCGCCACCCATGGGCGGTGCCCGGTCAAGCCGCTTCCCACAATCAGCTGTCCCAGAGGATGCCGTTAGCGGTGGGCCGCACGGGTACCCGCCGTATGACGGCTTCGACGCCGACGGAGATGACGACTACGAAGACTATCCTGTCTCGGCGAGTATGCCTACGTCGGGGCGGGCGACACCGATGGGCGGCCGAGGCGGCCATCCGAGTATGCGAAGTTCCGCATCACCGCTTCCCCCTGGTGCGTTCCCGCCGGGTATGGCCACGAACGGGCGCGCACCGAGTCGGAACAGCCAAGGCGGCGAGTACGCGCAGCGACCCACGCTCCGGAGCCAGTTCAGCTCGAACCGCCTACGTGCGGCATACGACAGGCCCGATTCACGCACGGGCCACAGCCCGGTACCGCCCCAGCCGCTGCCTACACAGCGATCGCGCAGCGCGAGCCAGCCGACCGCGTATATGCCCCGCGCGCCGCCGCCGCCGCTGCCTACATCACTACCATGGCAAGGGCAGAACGGGACGGCCGAGAGCAAGCGCGGGAGCAGCTCGAGCCAGTCGACGGCGGACAACAGCTCGGACTACTCGCCGAACAGCTCGCCGATAACGCCGTTTGGGTCGAGCGACTCGTCGCTGTCGGGCATGACGGGCGTGAGCGGGCGCACGCAGCACGACAAGATGCTCGCGAACGCGACGCAGCAGCTCGAGCTGCCCGTGCCGGTGAAGGTCAAAGTGCACTTCAACGAGGACATCTTCGTCATCCAGGTGCCCCGGACGACGGAATACGAGGAGCTCGTCGAGCGCGTCGGGCGCAAGATTCGGCTGTGTGGGCCGCGGCGGGACGACGGACCTCTGCGCGTCAAGTACAAGGACGAAGACGGCGACCTCGTCTCGCTGGGATCCACGGAGGACGTGCAGATGGCGTTCGAGTCGTTCCGGCCAGGCAGCCAAGTCACACTCTACGTCCAGTAAGGACACCCCCTCACCCTACTGCGCCACCTCCTCCCTTCTATCCTCTCGTTCCATCCCACCGTCGCTCTGTGTCGCATTCGTCCTTCGTCCCGCTCATGTCCCATCCTCGGAGTACGCCATCTGCTGACCCCTGCATTATCATTATACGGAATTCTTCTACATTTGCACGCTCGTTCGTCCTTCATAGCTTCTCCCAACCTCTGTATCACGACTTGTCCACGATTGTCCTTCCTCCTGGCTTTTCAGTACGGTCTCCGTTCCTCTCTTCTTCTGGTACACTACGCAGCTCGTGCACATCACTTAACACCCCCCATCCACACCCTCCTTCGTCCTTTTCTTTTCCCGCTCATGTCCATTTACCCCTCCCATCCGATATCCCCCTCGATCTAACTCAACGTCTTTCCCATCGGGTTGTTGCCAAATATCTCCCTCTATTCCCCGACAACGTGGACGGTCATTCCCCGTCGGTCACCTTGCGCGTTCTGGAAGGTTCCCCCCCCCCCAACTCGAGTCGTGATTACTTAGTTAATGTTTCGTAGCATGTATCTTTTACTAGAGACGTTGCCTGCTGGGTTTCCCTACCACTCTTCTCTCTCTCTTGCTTTTAGGACGGCTAGCTACTACTTAGTATCAATGGAAAACCCACTTATTTTATTCTTCATTTACAACCCCTGCTCGACGGAAGGCGGACCCGGACGACCGAAGACGAATGACGAGTTGGGTATGTTCGAGCACCTTCGGTCGCGTATTTTATTTTTCACGCGATCGGGCACTAGGCATCGCAATAATCCAGGGACCCGTTCGTCTGCTGATGGGGGTGCATGTTATATTACGCGGGGTAAGCTTCGCCACATTAGGTGCGTCGGGCTCGTGTCGTTGGCTCCCGGGAGGAGGCCTAGAGCTGCGTGCTTCTAGCGGAAAGTTTAGATAGAGGTGACTAGCTGATGCACTGGTCATTCGTATTTCCGCGCACGACATATGCTGCCAGTGGCGGCCAGCGAATCAGACACTGAGAGGTCACTACAAATACATGATGTCGAACGTATCTGCCCCCGTCATTCGTGCCACGAGATCGCGCGTATGGAGGTGCTAGCAAGATTGTACCTAAATTACGCCCGGTTTCATCATTGGTCCGTGTGTGTTTGCACCTTGCTCGAGGCCTTCTTGCGCCATTTACCGCACTGCCACAGCTTACAGGGACTCATTTTTGGATGTACACACATATCACGGCTCGACAGACTGAAAAGCCGCGTGGGGTTCGCGCCACCTTATCGAAAGAAAGGAGCAGCGTAATGGCCGTCGGCCGAGCGCAGGCTTCAAGAAATCTGTATAGATGCATAAGATGAACAAGCAATTGCAGTCCGCGGACTCCCAACGCACACCGCTTTGGAAACCGCGACCCCGCCCCAGGTAACTCAACCGGACTGCAAAACTACGTTGTTCGGTGCCGTACACGGGCGTACAGAGTTCGAACGGGGCGGGTGCCTGCATGCGACAGATGGGTGCTCTGGCTTTCTCACGCGAGCGCGAGCACGGCGGTCTATCTGTCCAACTCGCAAGCAAAAATATCACTACCTGAGCACTAGTTTCGCGCGGCGTATGCATGCGCAGACCGTAGTTTTCTGGCCTCGGCAGAATCAGCCAAGAATCAGCAGCGCGTTCGATGCACTGCGCGGAATCGCGAGAGGCTGAGCTTCACCTCGCAGCACCCGACATTCATGCTGCTCGTTTATCACTGCAGAAGCTGCAGCCCATGATGGTGATGATCTCTGCCGTGAACTTTCGTGTGGCCACGGACGATGGCTGCATCCAGGCGCGATGTTGGCGAAGATGCTGGCTCGCAAACTTTCGTGTCCACCCCTTGACCAGGACTGGAAGCTCCCAACTTGCGATGCGCTTGAACCAGCGGCCTGATCAAGCGTAGGATAGATATGCCCGCGCACTTCGGGCGCATCCATAGCACCGTGTAGTTGCGATTTATCATGCATGCATCCACGCAGATATACACCCAAGAAGAGCCCAAACATCCCCGCCCCCGTTGGCGTACAGATTTCGTGCCATCTCCACACCCGCAGACGCACGGCGCGGCGCGGCGCAGACTACACGCGCCCCGCCGCGGGGTGCACGCTCGCGTTCGGGCCGTCGTCGAGCACGCGCGAGAACGGCAGCGCGGGCGTCGGCTGCAGCCAGTTCTTCGCGTCGTAGACGGCGTGCGGCGCGCTCTCGATCATGTGGAACGTGTACGCGAAGCGCGTCGCCGGGCTGCGGTTCTTCTCCGACTTGTGCAGCACGCTCCCGTGGATCAGCACCAGGTCGCCTGCGCGCGCGCTGTGAGCGGCGCGCGCCGATGCGAGAGAGCGGGAGGGGGCGCACCGGGTTCGCACGCCTCGAGAGTGTACTTGCCCTCGGGGTGGGCCGGGGCCTGCCCAGGGGGGATCAGCTCCTCGAAGCCCGTCCCGCCCTGGGGGAGGCGCACGAAGCGCTTCGTGATCGGCGCGGTGAGGTGCGAGCCTGGAAGGAACGACAGCGCGCCGTTCTCTGCCGTGCACTTCTCCAGCGGGATCCAGAAGCCCAGGGCGGACGGCGGGTCCGTGTACTGTGCAGATTAAGTTAGGTCGCCGTGTCGGTGAGGCTCGGGAGGGAAGTACCAAAAATGTCCTGTCGCGCCGCTGAGCTTGAGTTTACAGTGCTCGGGGCGTAGAAACGTACGAGTCGTTGTGCTCAGGAACTGCAGCAGGCTCAGCAGTCTACGTTTCGCAAGAAAACCAAGCGCGCACCTTCTCCTCCAATGTGCTGCTGTTTGCAGATGACCATCGACTGCAGCGCTGCAAGCCGTCCCTCAGCCCGTGCACGGGCAATCAGAACCGTTTATGCTCACCAACGGGGTCATGGTGGAACCTCAGGTCACGGGCGACGCCCTTGATAGCGGGGTTCTCGAGCGTCACCTTGCGGTAGGCAGGGTCGAGTTCGTGGAGGCCTGGAGAACACCCATCGAACCGCGGGTCAAAGTCCTCGCCGCAACAGGCACTCACCATGTCCGATCTTGTTCACCGCCTTCTCCTTCGGCCGCGTGAGCTTCCCGTCCTTGTCGATCGCCTCCTCCTCCAAGAAGTAGCGAATCTTGTCGCCCGACGTCAGGAAGTAGTCGTCGCCGACGTGGTTGTCGTCTCCGGTCGTGAACTTTGTCTGCCGCCATGCATCCGTCAGCCGAGCGCACTTCAAGCCTGGAGGAATCACGCAAATCTTACGAGAGGATGATCTTCGACGCTGAAATCGCTCAGGAGCTGGCGCGCACGAGTCAAGAGAGCCTCTGTCTCGTCTGGGCTGAGAAAGTGGGGTAGGCGGAGGTATCTACCGCCGCCGCCGTTTCAACTCGAGACAGGACACGACTGTCAAGGAGTACACACCCGTCGCGATAGAACTACCCAGAGACACACGTCAGTGAGCCGATGCTCAGAGCTGGGAGCGATTTACCTGGTCGACCTGCTCCTGAGTGAGATATTGTAGAGTTATGTTTGTCATTGCGATACCACAGATCCTGGCAAGCGTATGTTCAAGGCGACTAAGCTGTTGTAGTAACACAGCCAACGGCGAGTTCCGACTCGGATGAGGTCATGTATCTTTAAAGTCCAAGAACGGCCCGACACTCCCGGAATCATTTGCACACTACTCAGCGTAACGTACTGAATATATAGTACAGACAACAAGCGACAGGAAGTTTTCGAGTATAAACATAAGCACAAATCTCGCCCTAGGTGGAATTAGGCACATAGATTACGCCACTTCACTCTGGACCATCCTCGCTCTCGTCGATCTCCTCGCCGTTTGCGACCTTGGTGATGAGGTGGTCGATTTTCGCCTTGTGTATACGGTGGTGCTCTTGCCAGCCTTTCCAAGGGTGATGCGGATGCTACGAGTATTATTGAGCGAGCGCACACACGAGTGGACAGACGACTCGCGTACCGTTCGGCCAAAGTCTTGGAACACCTTGTCTGTAGTTCCCTCGGGACGATTAGCAAAGAATCGCGCCAAGAGCACATCGTCTGCCTTGGTGTAGCGCATCTTCTTCGGAGGCGGAGGCGGAAGGGGGTCGTCTCCTTCCTTGTGCTCCAGCTCATGCTTGTGGCGCCTGTAGAATTTCATCCACGATGCCCGAGAGTGGTGAGGTGCCTACGCGACGATGAGCCGACGACACTGCGGAAACACTGTACGACGTACCTTAGCAGCAACGTCCTTCCAGAAAGTGACCATATCGACCTTCCCGTCCTGCGTCCTGGTCCTATACTCCAAGAACCGCACCAAAAAGATGACATCCTCGTCCGTGAACGCAACACCCTTGCCCGTCGTACTCCTATACAGAGCCCGCGGCGGCGTCGGTGAACGCGTGCGCTCGATGTCTGCACCCGCCCGCTGCTTCGCCATGGCGATCGAGCCCGGGTGCACGCCGGGAGTGGGGCCCTGTGGTTGCTGGGGCAGCTCTGCAATGAGAGGGCCGTCGCCCGGTAGCCCTTCCTGGACCTCTTGAATCTCTTGTTGTGGTTCGCCTTCGCCGCCCGCAGGGTCTTCTTCGTCATGGTCTAGTTCCATGGCGTAGCCACCAAGTCGGATTTGGTGCTTGTTGCAGTATCGGCGCCAGGAGTAGAAACTGTGCTGTTGGTCAATGCTAGTGGCGTCCGAAGAATTGCAACACTCACGTATGGTGCGGTGCCTTGACAGCAATTCGTTCGCATATCTCGCGCAAACTGGAAGCAATGGTCAGCCCGCTGCTTCAGGCCGCTCTCAGATAGGATGCCTTCAGACTTACCTCAACACGAGACCTTGTTCCTGACAATAATCGATGTACTTCTTCAAATACAAGACGTCTTCAGACGTGAACAAGTTGCCTCCGTAGGTGCTTTTGATCACACGTGACGGAGGCGTAGGTGACCGAGCAGGCGGGTTGCGTCTATTCATGACCAAAGTCGATGCAGGCGGTGCAGGCTGAGGCTGCGAACAATATGTCAGAGTGCAGAGCTCGCTGGACTTCGACACACACACCTGCGTCCTAGTGCGCTTCCGCCCCCTCGCAGGGGTTTCCTCCCTCGACGGCTCCGCATTCGACGGTCCTGCCTCTGGCACCTGCTGCTCCTGATGAAACGCATACTGTGCGCCATATTGCTACAACGCACGTCAGGCGAAGCATATATCTGGCCGCGATGAAACAACCCACCTGTGCATAATACTCCGCCGCCGGGTCCGGAACCCACTGGGGCTGTTCGTGTTCCCTGCCATACCTATAATCATACTCGGGATGCTGCATCGCGCCTGGGGGAGGTGGCGGCTGATGGGGCGTCGCTGCCCCAGGAGGGGGAGGCTGCGCGTACGCAGACCATTCGCGATAGTCGTACCGAGGATAGCCTGGCGGGGGTGGCGGGAGGTTCGGAGGCGGCCCGGGCATCGCGTTCGCCGCCTGCCATGTCTGTGGGGGCGCGGATCCGTCCGGGTTGAGAGGCGGTTGCACGCCGTACTGGTAACCGGGTGCAGGTGGTGGCGGCGGCGGCGGTGCCTGCGACGAGGCATGTGCAGAGGATTCCTGGCGCTGCTGGGCTGCCATGGGATTCAGAGGATCGACGGACGATGCTGTGATCGGCATTGGGTGACCGTGCACTGTTTGAGGTGGAGCAGCGGACGTGCTGGGACCGGCCTGCGATGCCTGAGCGACAGGAGCTGCTGGAGGAAGTACATTCGACATTGCGGAGGGATGCATAGGGGGCACGCCGGAAGGATGGACCGGGGGTGCGTACGCAGGAGGGTACATAGTGTAGGGATAGCTTCTGGTAGTGAGTGGCTGGGACGTGAAAGGGCCCGTCGGCGGCGATTGTACAGCAGGCAGCGCAGCGACTGACGGAGGCGGAGGCGGGGCGGTTGCGGCATTTGTCCTGAACGGCTTGATGAGCTAAGGTTCTAGCAATTTAGGCCAGTAAAGACTCACTGCTCTTGCCCAGTCACCTTACAGTCGGCCCAGTTGGAAGCGAAACCATGTAGAGTCTTGTCTCGAATGCAGTGATAGACCCAGTGAGCATTTAGGATGATTTTGTTCTTCTTGTTGGCGTACTGCCTGTAAAGGCTTTGTCCAGAGTCTTTCAAAGGGTCCACTGCAACAACTTGTAAGATTGAGGCTCCAAGGGGACAGATGACCCGCACCAAGAATATACATGACACCACTATAGCCCGGAGAGACAACGCCGCCATATCGCTACGGACAGATAAGTAAGACGTCCGAATCGCGACGAAAAACGCGTCAGATGGCGGATACTCACGATGACTGACTCGACAAGATTATCTCTGCTGTCTACATCCTTCTCAATGTAGAGCTGCAGGGGCTGGCCACTCATTGGGTCGAGAAAGAGCTTTTCGACATTCTGTTCGACGGGTGGGGACGGCGGCGGCGCAGGTTGTTGCTGGACGATAGGAGGTGGTGGCTGCTGTTGAAGAGGCTGTGGCGGGACATCCTGAGGCTGGTTGTTCTGCTTGCGAGATGTCTGCGCTCGCTGAGCGCGTCGACCAGAGGTGCGGGCTGGTGCCATGGGTCTTGGCCGTCGAGGGAGGATGGGTTGTTGGAGTCCTGGGACTCCTGCTTTCATGCGCCGGGTTCGGCTGGGTTTCGATCTGTCTCGCTGAGCTACAAATCTGCGCGTCTACAAGCAAGAAACGATCCCTCGACGCTGCGCTTCATACTTGTGCAGTCGAGGACGTATCAGGACTGTTGTGCGTTTCGAATATCCACCGGTTGTGAAATACTGAACGTTCTTGCAGCGTGGGCGGTGCAACGCGATGATCTTACGCTGCACTTCTAGCCTCGCAATAGTGCATTGTACCAGCTGTCTGCGCATTCGGTTGGTGCAGTGAGGAAGTCATGCATTGTCTTTTAGCGAGGCTATATTTATCCAGCTGATGAGCAGTGCCCGTCACACTCTGCAGAGTCACTATGCAGGCAGTTGGCTCACCGAACTGACAGCGAGCGCAGTCAGGGAGCTATCAACGCCCGAGCACGGTGATCTAACTCTCGTAAATCACAGCCCGCTGGAGCGGCAGGGCTACGAATCAATGTCCTCCGGTCAAAGGAATGCAGTCTAGCGACGGTGATGCGGTCCTACGCGCTCTATTCCGCAGTGATGTCGCGCCCCAAGCTTTCAGGGACGTTGCTTCAAGGCAGTACTCATATCCGAACGTGTATATAGGGTTCTGCTCGGGGCTTTGTCCTCCTTCCCTACTCACTCCCTCTCTACGACACGACCAAGATGGTATCGTTTCCTGCACCTGTTGGCGGCGTGCCATTCGAGGAGGACTTTGCCCCCAGCGTTATCTTCGCAGTTGTTTTCGCGATCCTCGTCTTCCTCGGAGTGTACAGGCTAGCTAGAGCCTCCACGAGGACTCTCGTGATATTGGCGCCACTGATTTTCTGCACAGAGCGGTAAGTAGCATTGCCACACAGCGCCGATTTCGTATTGACGTTTTCCAGCGTTGTCACTTGGTCACTCCGAGCCAAGCAAGCGAAGACTCCTTCAGAAGAACTTGACCGCAACCTTACCATCTACTGGCAAGTCGCCTTTGCGGCAGCCTACATGACCATATGGACATGCCTCGTGAACATCCTTCGCTGCGTCCTGGTTGCAACGACCAAGGGCAGCAAAACCCTTAGCTACACCGCGCCATTGGTGTACAACAACCAGGACACCACTGAGCCCGCGTTATATGATGGGGAGTCCTACACCAATGACTATGCATTGCCCACCGAGGAGGACAGGCCCCGTGCACGCTTCTGGTATCGACGCGTGCTCGGTGTGATCGCATTCGCTTCGTGGATCACGGTTATCACGGGTACCCTCCTAGGCTACAACTACGTCAACGCAGAGAATGATGCGAGCAAGGGTCAGAGCGTCGAGACGCTGAGGCGAGTCAAATTGTCCTTCATGATCATGTCTAGATAATAACTCGATATTTTTCATAGGTACCTAACCACAGGGATTGCTTTGGCTCTAATTGTTCAGCTCCATCTGGCAATTATAGCTTCCCTCGTTTTTGTTCGCGGAGTTGACCGAAGGGCTTTGCTCATTCTCCTTGGTCTCGCGTGTATCCTTGTGAGAACTGTTTCTGTGCCACCCTAATTTTTACCTGATACACGTTCTTTGCTCCAGCTGATTTTACCCGTTTACGAACTTTTTGTCGCTCGCAGCTGGACAACCTCCCTCACCTCGACGGCTCCCGGCTCGCAAAACACGCACGGCGAGAAGATGGCGTTTTACATCCTTAGGGCTGCTCCGGAGGCTCTTGTCTGTGCTATTATCCTGTCCCTCGATGTAAGAAACGTGTTTGGAACGGGAATCAAGGGAGATACCTTCAATGACCCAAAGGAGAAGGATCAGGGGGTCAAGGAGTAAACAGCATGTAATGCAAGGGAGACTTGATGCTTAGCGGGACTTGAGGTTAGGAAGGCCCAAGGTGTAAAGAACATGCTACTTGCGTGCTTTTCTGTATACCAGCATACTAAGTTGGTCACTCCGAGCCAAGCAAGCGAAGACTCCGTCCGAAGATTTCAGCCGCGGCCTTACCGTCTACTGGCAGGTCACTTTTGCGGCGGCTTACATGACGATATGGGCATGCCTCGTGAACATCATACGCTGTGTCCTGGTTGCGACAACCAAGGGCAGCAAGCCAATCAGTCTCGCCGCGCCGGTGGCCTACAGCAGCCGGGAAACGATTAAGCCCGCCCCGTCCGATGGGGGTCTCTACACCGATGATGATGGCCTTCCCATGGAGGAGGACAGGCCTCATGTGCGCCACCGCCGGTACCGACGCGTGCTCGGCGTGTTTATGTTCGCCGCGTGGCTTCTTATCATCACCGGTACTGTCATGGGCTACATCTACGCTTAGGCCGAGAACGACGCGAGCAAGACTCAGGGAGTCGAGACGATGCGGTAAGCCAAAATAATTCCTTACAGTCGTGCTAGGACATGAATTCACGATTTACACAGATATTTAACGAAAGGTATTGCTTTGAGTCTCATTGTTCAGCTCCGTTTCATTCTCGTATATACCCTCGTCGCTGTTCGCCGAGTCGACCGACGGGCCGTCGTCACTCTCTTCGGTATCGGATGCATTCTTGTAAGCCCTTTTTGGTGTTCCACCCTGCAAATTTCCTACCTAACAACCATATTCTTCTCCAACTGATTTTACCTACCTAAGAACTCAGCGTCATTCACAACCAGACAACCTCCCTCACTTCGACGGCGCATGGCTCGCAAAACACCCACGGCGAGAGACCGCGTTCTACGTCCTCAGGGCCGCTCCGGAGGCCCTTATCTGTGCTATCATCATGTCCCTCGACGTGAGGAACATGTTTGGAACAGGAATAAAGGGAGACAGCTTCAGGGACGCCAAAAAACAGTAGACAGCCTGTGACAGAGGCATCGTGTGTCGGTGGCGCCCGGCGCGTCGTCCGTAGGAAGGCCCAAAGATGTCATGCGAGACACTCATCTCGCGCGCTCTTTCTTATACCAGACGAGTCTTCGTATATGTTGGTGTCGTTGTTCGATAGCACAGTATTTAAGAAGTATTAAATAACTACGTTGAGACAATGCGCGTGAAATCACACTCTCGGGCTTGAAGGTTGAATATGCCACACACCCAAGAACCGTCAACATTACACAAGTATTTGTTTGTAGACACAAGGAGGGCAGTGTATCCAATCAGGACTTGCTGCAGGCCTATCATAACTTGAAGCACATCGGGTCAGTATTCATGCGTTCTCGTATCGCCTCTTGAAAGCAAGGGTCTATGAGTACCAAGCGCGGACACAGGTACAAGGTTTTGCGCGCCATGCTAGCCCCCTCATGAGCAACCGCAGCTGCCATTGTTCTAAGTGCCGCGCAAAGCCAGTTTGATGCGGTAGCCCGGGTTCGGTACCAGCACTGTTTTTCAGAGCTTCAGTGGGATACCAGAACAGAGGTTCCACCAACGGCTTCATGTGTTATCATCGCTAACTCCACAGCCAGAGTGGTCGACTGACACACAAAATTCACGTCGCATTCACGGTGATTAGCGAATTTGTTGAACAAGGATCGGCGCGGCTCGTGCCGGAGGGTAGGAAGGCAGGGCGTTGATGCGATCCGCAGATACTGTGCATTGATTTGTAGGGTGTATATGCATGTAACGCCAGTGGTAAGTTGGATGGCGAAGCACAAGGAGTGGCGACAATGCGATACTCTCAGGGACAGCAGAGTCGGACTGAGGCAGCTTCCGGTCGCCGCGGCGGGAGAAGTCATGGTCGGCGTTCCGAGGCATCAGAGACAGTGGGGAGACGGAAATCTCGGAGGTGTGGAGGCGGGGAGGGTTCAGCAAAGCCTAAGGTGACCCGCCCCGACGCTTCGCGGAGACAACGAAACGAGGAGAGTTCAATTGCCGCTTAGCAGGCGCTTGTTCTCCCTTGTACTCCTCGCGCGCTCTGCTCATTGACTGCGCGGGCGAACCGTACACTCAACTTCGAATTCGGCCTCTGGCCTCCGTGATAGAGGGAGAGCGTGTATAGCGGAGCCGTATAGGACCACATGCACTCTTCAGAAGTCGTATAGAATTCCATACCTACGGAATCCGCAGGCTTCAAGTTGGCACAATAATGAGACCGCAGCAAGTTACAGCACCAGGGAACCTGCAGGCTCTCAGCGCATCAGTAGGTACTCGTCGCTTGGTGCTACTGCCGTTGATGAGGCGGTGATTAGGTCGCTCGTGTTCTGTCCGCAGTGCTAATAGTGCCTCGCCTCAAGCGTCGCTTCGACCCAGTGGCATGCCCAGGCCTGTGGTATAAAGGATTTTTAGCCCTCACTTCCTCTCTAAACTCTCCCTCTCTCATCCAATCATGGCGCTCTCCTTCCCTGCCCCTATCGGTGGCGTGCCACTCAAAGAGGATTTCGCTCCTAGCATCGTCTTCGCATGTGCCTTCGCCATCCTCATCGTCGTCGGTGCCTACCGGCTGGCGAAACCCGCCACACGGACTCTGTTGATATTAGGGCCGTTCCTCTTCTCCGTTGAGCGGTATGTGTATCCATCGAATCTATTTTATTCCCATATACTCACAACAATGTTTGGCAGGGTCGTTACATGGTCTCTCCGAGCAAGTCAAGCGAGGAACCCGCCCGAAAATCCCAGCCGATCCCTCACCATCTACTTCCAAGTCACGCTCGCAGTGGGCTACATCTCACCCCTCTGGGGCTGTATTGTCCACCTCCTCCGCTGCGTGTTCGTTGCGACGACACAGGGTACCAGGTCCTCCAGCCAGATCTCGATGCGCGAGAACGTCGGTCAGGGTGCCACCGAGTCCGCAGTGCACTCTCGCGAGCCGGAAGCGCAGACTTCCAACTACGACGACCCGGCGTTGCAGCAGGACAAGCCCCGCCTACGCTTTTGGTATCGGCTCGTGTTTGGCGTGGTCTGGCTGCAACAGTGGCTTCCTGTCGGCACAGGAACCGCCATGGCTAACCTCTATGTCGACGCCGAGAACAACGCCAAGGATGCACAAGGAGTGCAGGTCATGAGGTAATTCTCCTGTCCTCGAAATTGTTCTTTGCACAGCCCAGGGGCTAACTAGTTCTGCGTTAGATACATCACTACGATCACATCCTTGTTTCTCGTCTGTGTACTTCATCTCGCCACCGTCTACGCCTATATCATTGCCAGAGGCAAGAACCGGCGCCCGATCATCATTTTATTTATCCTCGTAGCCCTACTTGTGAGTAGCGTCAGCTCAGGTCCGCATGTGTTTACTGCTGATCCACATCTATCCTCCAGGGAGCTATAGCCGACTATGACCTTATTGCCATCACGAACTGGACGACTGCACTCTCATCGACGGCCCCTGGCTCACAGAACACCCACGTCGAGAAGATTGCGTTCTACATCTTCAGGGCCGCGCCAGAGGTGCTCATCGCTGGTAGCTTACTCATCCTCGAAGTGAGACCCATGTTCGGGACGGGCCCGTGGGGAGATCCGATCAGGGACCCCAGACCTCGTAGTGAGAGCACCGAGCCACAGAATGGGCCGCGTCGCGAGCTGCCTAGGTGGATGCGAGCGACGCCGCTGCTGGCTTTCATTTGCGGATTGAGGAGAAGATGACTCTTACCTCGTTGTTGAAAGCTGTCTCGGGGGAAATTCATGGGGCAAAGGGACCCGTTGCGTGTATACCTAGCAGAAATTGCCAATATTAATTTACCGCCGTCGCCCGTTCGCATGGAATGTTCCCTGTACTGGCCCGAGACGTGAACTATCTGGCAGCAAACAACACGCTCGGCGTCGTGTCCGATCCGCCCATTGTTAATTGGTAGAACTGTTCATATTCCCGTATTGACAACTCGTTGAAACGCCTAATTCTGCTACAAATATCCGCAAATAGCCCGACGGAGGCCGGGCGTTAGCGTCAGCCAATCAACTGGCCGGGAATATCTCTATCGCTGCTGAGCATCGTTGTTGGCGCAGATTCGATACACGGTGAACAAACGAATGCAAGGAAATATACGGTGGCCGACCCAACGCATCGTCATACAGACACGGGCTAGACGGCGACATGGCTCCGAGTCGGTGGTGCCCGACGATCGCTGTGCGGTTTGGGAGGTCACCGTTGCAGTAAATAGTGTGTCTGCTTTTTTGCCGCTATCTGGTATAATCAAGGGCATCGAGGAAGGCCTCTAGCTCATCCTACCTCGACTTCTGTTTTATTTACATCTCCCCAGAAATACCCTCTACGAATAGTAGGTACCTGGACATCTGTTATGGAACGGTTCCGTAGCTCTCATCCTAGCTTCGCAAAATGCCTGAGCTAATTAAAGCCCTCGTCTGTCGGAAAAGCCGAGGAAAGCTCTTGAGGTGCTTGAGGATGCGTGAGATATTTTCCTTGTCCTCATGAGGGCCCTGAGGGCTGCTGAGCTGAGGCTCCCAATAGATGTCGATGAAGCGCGTTTAAGAGTTATTTTGAGGTGAGTTGAGAGTCGAGACGTGTCCAGGGAAATCTGTCGGAAAACGGGGGAAGCTCATTGACAGACTATCCCAGAGACTTCATTTTCGCTCTACATGAAAGCAGGCCAAAGCGCCATCAGAGGACTCCTAAACGCACCTCACGATGATCCACTGGCAGTTGAACCTCACCATAATAGGGTACGTACGCACACTGTCTTCCAAGCTGCGCCCGAGATCATTACTGCTCGCCTGTTAGCGTCGATCAGTTAAACACCGGGGTTTGTGGAGATAGATCGTCCGATCCTGCGTCAAAGGATGGCAAGATTCAAGACTATCCATACTTGGATCTAAAAGGCTGAATTTACCCAGACTCATGAATGATGACTCATGTACGGCTCGGAGAGTGCTTCTCTGTCGTGCTGTATACACCCCACGAGGACCTGTGATAATGAATGTGACGTTCGCTTGAGTATAATTATACGACATGCCGTAGCCTGGCTAGAAGGATGGATGACAAAAAAACGAAGCAGCGACTCGATGACCGTCCTAAATTTGGCGGCAGCATTGTGGCGTCCGGGTAGTCCCGCGGCTTAGTCAGCGGGCGGCATCCGAGTCGGGGACGGCGCCTCGGCGCGGTTGACGTCCTCATAATTTGCCTGGCAGCAGCCATGGACTTGCATAGCGTCGTGCGTCTTTCAGCTTCTCCTTGATTGCATCTTTCCAAAGTTTGAAATGGTTTCGTAAAGCCGTCCTATCTCAGGTGCTTCAGTGGCTGCCAGGCTGCCCAGACTGCTCGCTCCCTTTAATATGTAAAGAGTCGGAACGCCTTGGGTTCATCCGTCTTCATACCATGAATATGCCCCGACTTCATGGCAATACTCGTTCACACCATCCACTGCGCAAGCAATGATGATCTCACGCATACTGATTTGCATCTCACGGTCCCCCCGCAGCAGGTCATGTCTGTCCGGTCGCGGCTAAAGCAAAGCGCAGCATTCCTCACCGCCTCGCAATAGCACAGTAACCTTCTTTGTATCGAACGACAATGCGTGTACTGATAGCATGCGTCTCGTTCCATTCCCAGCACTGTGCTTCTCTTGTTTTCGGGCGGTCCTTTGCGGGGCTTCTGCTTCCTATTACACTACTACCGTGCCAGGTTCGTGAGCACACCTGAGCTTTCTGGCCCACTCTGCGCAAAAGGACGTTTTAGGCACCAATCAGGTCCCCGCGGGCTCTTCTTTCCCGCCTCCCACGCGCGTGGTGCGCCCAGCCCTTCACAGGACGTACTCAAGCGGCGGTGGCAGGCGTGGCGGATATAAGGCAGGCGCAGCAGGTCATACCGGAATCCCACTTTCTCCCTTTGATCGGAATCCGACGACAATGTCGACAGACCCGCCGCCGTTCAGGTTTCCCGCGCCCATCGGCGGATTCCCCATCTCTGGCGACCTCGCTCCGAGCATCCTGTTCGTGTGTCTCTACGCCTCGCTCGTAGGTGTCGCAGTGCTCCGCATCCGCAATCCACAGTCGCGCAACGTCGTCATGTACGCCGCGGTGGGCTATCTCTCGGAGAGGTGTGTGCTTTGTACCCTTCTGCCGTACGTGAACGCCTCATCCGGTGGCCCCACAGGGTCATCCTGTGGTCGCTGCGTGCGTGGACGTCCCAAACACCCGCGGAGGCCCGTAACAGGCACATTGTCACATACTTCCAAGTCGGCTTCAACGCGGGATACCTCGCCATCTGGGGGAAGCTGGCCTTCCTCCTGCGCACCGTCGTCGTCAACTCGACCAAGGGGACCTCTCCAGACTCGGCTGGCACGCCCATGGAGGAGCTCCCTCGCCAGAGCGACATCGAGAGCCCGGCGTTACCGAGCAGCGCAGGGCCTTCCGACTCCAAACTGAAGATCGTGCAGACGGAGGAGCTTGTAATTGCTGTACAGGAGCCGCAGAAGATGTACGTCGAGGATCAGCCGCGCAGGAGGGCGCTGTACAGGAAGGTGTTGAACATCATAACGCCCGCCATGCTCTTGCCGTTCATCATCGGGGCTGTTATGGGGAATTGGTACCCGGATGCGGAGACGAGTGCGTCCAAGGCAAAGACTGTGGAGGCGTTGAGGTGCTAGCTGTATCAACTTGTGGCCATCATTCGGTACTAAACACTGTCGCACAGGTATATCGTCGCAGTGCTGGCCCTGATGCTCGTCATCTCTGCTCAAACTATCGCGATATTCGCCCTCTTCGTGTCTCGAAGAGTTCGCCGCGGTCCCATCCTACTACTTCTCCTAATCGCAAGCATTATCGTACGTCTCCAACGCAACCTTACACATGACCTATCTCCCCACACCACGTCACAGATGATCATCCCAATATACCAGCTCGTCATCATGCGCGATCAAACGACCTCCCTGCTCTCGCACAGCCGCGGCTCGCAGAACACACCCGAGGAGAAGGTGTTCTTCTACGTCCTGCAGGTCGTGCCCGAGTTCACATGTGTCTGCGCACTGCTGAGCATCAACACGAAGCGCATGTTCGGCACGGACATGTGGGGTGACCACGCCGACGACGTGTCGCGTCTCCGTCGGCGCTTCGCACGTCGATGAGCCGTCGTGCACGCGACTGTAAAATAGCGGTAGTGAGAGACAGAAGACCCGGGTGCGGACAGTCGGACTGAATCTCAAGCTGGTTCTAGATAGTACTATAAACTGTGTAATGCGCTCGCACGCTCGATAAACTGATTTAAATCATTCTTTGTCGGAAGCGGCTTGGTTGATCGCTTCTTGTGAATGTATACGATGCTATCGTATACGTTGACGAATGCATTTGTGGCCATTTTCCCTGTACAACCGCCATGAAAATTTGAGATAACCAGATGGAAGTCTGGAATTGTACGAGATTTCTCTATGATCTACCGATCAGATAGAGATTTCCACAGCACCCGGATCCAAAGTATATTACTAACTTATATTCGATTTCCAAACAAATATATCGCGCAGGCTGGTGGAATTTTCGATATCATTCCTTCTCGACCGATTAAGCAGTGACGCGGTCGAGAAGGAATGATATCGAAAATTCCTAGATTTTGCACTCAACTGGTATACATCGCGAGCAACACGGATGCGGATTACAAGCCCGTGTAATATTACAACGGTCCTTTAGGATACAAGAGCATGTGGGGTAACGTACAGCTTTCCGCTGGAAGAAAAGGTATCACAAAACCTCGACGAGGTCCACGGAGTCGGGAATAATAAAGCAAATAGCAGACTCTGACAAACACTCGAAAGCCTCGCCGTTTAGTATGCACTCCTGCGCGCGCGATAGCTGCCGAAGATGCCACACGTCGCACAAATGAAGCCGACGATGAGCGCGACAAGCGCGCCGAGCACGAGCCAGTTGGCGTTGCCGAAGGTAGCGTCGATGCCGCGGTTGCGGGCATGGTCTCGCGCGATACCGAAGAGCACCATCTCCAGCACCCAGCCGATGAGCGTGGCGAGCAGCGCGAGGGCAGAGACAAGGCTCATGAACACGGTTCCCGCGCGGTGGTAGCCCGCACCGCAGAGACCGAAGAGGAAGGCGAGGCCAGAGAGACCCGCGGCTGCAGGGATATGGTGAGTGACTATCCTATGCACAGGTCGAGAGCACAGCTTACCTATGGGGATGAGGATGAGGGCTCGTGTGACATTGTGGAATAGGCCGTCATTTAGCTTGGAGTCGCTGGGGGTAGATGTCAGAATGGGAGGCTGTCGTTTGCGGTGGCGTCACGTACGCAATGGGATCTGGGAAATACCATCCTACATGGGTTTGCGTTCCAGTGTAGCCAAAGACGCCAAAGTGGATGCCGTCGGCGTCAAGGAAGGATACTGAGTTCCACGTTGGGGAAGACACCGATGCCTGGGGGTAGGATGGATTAGTATCCAGCTGCCCAAACAAAAAGAGAATCACGTACAATGATCAAGAGGACCATCGCTGCAAAGACGAAGAAGAGTCCTGGGATTGCTGCTCCTGCTGCCATGATGAAGTCGAAAGGGGTCGTCGAAGGTCGTAAGGCGGTGAGTAGCTATTAAACCGTAAGTCTCGCGGGTTAAGGAAAGAAAATGAGAGGACGTACGGGGACAGGGGAGTCGAGCGGAGAGATGTGTGGGATGAAGTGGACGGCTGTACTTGGTTTATATGGGCAGCCGCTTCACCAGGCACGCGCTGTGACGAGCGATGTTCGTGACGTCACACGTGCGTTCTCCACTATTGGGCGCCAAGCTGTTCCTCACCCATCTTGCCCACGCCCACAGCGCCACCCCGCACCGCCACACGTCCATCATCGCACACCCCCGTCTCGGTTAAGGCATCCCCGACGCAGATCAGGCAGGTCGTCTTGTTCGTAGCCGCCGCACCTGCTGCGGCTGCGAAACATACCAATCGGCCTAGTCTTTTCCTCCCAGCGCAGCCGCATAGCCTCACATACCGCAGCTACCATGGTATGCGGCCGGTCGCATTTCCAGAGGCGTGAAAAATGGCCGGCCATGCTCAAGAGTGCCCCGGTGATTGATATGCGGCCCCGACGTTCGGGGTGCGCTAGGCTGCCATCCATCGTTCCCTGTCTATCTAGGATTCAAGGCCTCCGCTGAAGGAATACTTAACCGCCACATCGCGAAAGCAGACACAGCCTGCATCCGCCAACGATGCGCGGTGCTGAGGACAACAAATACCTCACGGGCGCTCTGGCAGGCCACATAACAAGGTCGGCTATCACATGCTCACTAATTCTCTGTGGCCTGGCCACTGTACATCACACACATCTCGTCATTACCTTGTCTGTGTAGGCCACCCACTTGCATTGTCTGCTAACATTAGCAGTGATGGAGTCCCGGATTTTGTATATAAGGGGCCGTGTTATGCACCCGGCGATCCACACGCTCGAATCTCTTCACATTCTCCTCTGCTCGGAGTGGCAGCTCCTCGCAATCACACTTACACAGACTGCTCTACATAGTTCATACACAATCCACACATAGTCCGCACCAACAATTCAACATCATGGAGGCCTCGAAACGCCTCGTCCGGAAAGCGTCAAATACTATGGTATCTGTGGCAGCTAGGTAAGTGTGGCGTAACATTGGGCGCATCTCATCCACTCACGCAGCAACACAGTACCGGAGCAGCAATATCACAGAGGACGCGACGGCTGTCCGATGCGATGAAGTGAGTACCCGCACGTTGCGTTGTGGCCACATACTCACCGTACGCCAGGCCCGACATCCAAATTCCACAACTCAAGAAGAAGATATCCGGTGTCCTATCCCGGAGCGACTCTCAGAAATCCCAGAAGTCGCCCGATCCTCGGCAACAGCACCACCGACGGCCGTCCTTCCAGAACGGACAGCCCGTGCCTCGTGAGCACATCCACCACCTTGTACCCGAGGGCGACTTCGTGGCTCCGGGCATCGGCTCGCGCGCGCGCAGCGGCGAGTACGGGGACCTCCTCCACGGTATCGCCATTGCCGAGGCCGCCCAACGTGACAAACAGCGGCGCACAATGCGGCCGCGTTCTAGTAGTCTCGACACCGACGCAGGCGGTTACGTGATCGCGCCCCCGCCGGGCCATGCATACGTGACGCCCGCCACGCCCCGAACCCCGTACGATGGCCGCCCACGCGCCCCACCGAACCAGCCGGTCCCGGACTCGGTCTTTCCCGACCAGAAGATGCGCGAGTCTATGTCTTCGGTTGCTTTCCCCAGTACAGCATCGTCTGCAAGCGTGTACTCGCAAGTATCGACAGGGACCGCGAAGTACGATATCGCCGAGGTAGACCGTGCGATGAAGCAGTTCAAGTTCGAGAAGAAAGCGTCGTCGAGGGAGCCGCCGGAATCAAGAGGGTTCGTCTCGCCATACGATGTTTCGGTGCATCGGAAAGGTGCGATAAAGAGGAATTTGTCCTCGGGAAGTGTGAACCACGATATACAAACTGGATACACCAGGCCTTCGGCGGTCAGGAACGACTCGAAGATATTCTCGGTGAGCCCGGATAACGACTACGGAAGGTACCCGCAGATTACGTCGAGTCACTCCCGTGAAGCGTCGTCATCATCGCCAAACTTGACGAGCTCGTCGCGAACGAGAGGGGAACGTGCGGCCACGGCACAGTCGCCTGTCTACCACTCGCCATCCGCTCCATGCAAACCATCGTCAAGTCGCGCGGCCGCCCCTCCTCCGCAGCCGATACGGTGGCCTACTACTGCACCTGAGGAGGCTAAGTCTTGGTACACGAAGGAAGATATCCCAATGCCATCGTCAAGTCGCAATGCCCGAATGCATGAACGCATGGAAGGTCCGCCTCCAACGTCATCGTCAGGATCGTCGGGATATACTAGGAGCGAACGAAGTACTCACAAGCCCAAGAAAACCGACTCTTCGTCCACGCTATGGCTCTCTCGAACGCCCCACTCGTCAGATCCACTCGCAAACGACCTTCTCGGCGGTAGATCGCGACGCGACCGCCACGACAAGCACAAGCTCCTCGCCACACCCACTCCACCCACGGCCTCTTCCCACCACTCGGTACACCGCTCATCCTCGCGCCATCATGCCCCCTCATGCCCTCCGCAAGACGCGCCTCGCGCCTCCTCCGCCCGCATCCCCCACCGACCCACGCCACTCGTGACCGCCTTCGGGCCCCTCCAGCGCTCCAACACGTACGCCTCGACCACCTCCTCGCCCTCCTCACTCTACCCACCCACCCCGCCACCCCTCCCGACATCCACCCTGCGCGACCCGCTGCAGCGCCGCTACGCGGCGCCGCTGCCACTATCAGAGACCCCGGCCGCGCGGCGCGCGATGCGGCAGGAGCACACGGTGTCCGCAGTGAGCGTCGCGGGCGAGGTCGGGCGCGGCGAGTGGCACGAGTCGTACCGCCTCGGCGAGGACAACATCCGCCGCCGGCGCGAGAGCGAGTACGAGCGGCGACGGGCGAAGGAGAGGGAGCGCGAGAGGGTGTACTTTTAAAGCGTTGCACCAGGGGCGTGTTTGCTATGTCTGGTGTGCTAAGCGGGGTCGTGCCGGAGCTTCATATCGATACCATCTTCATCGTAGCACAGCTATATCTAGCACCATGTCCTGTACCTATGTTCTATGATCATATGCCACATCATGTGTATTCCCTTGTTGGATCATCGCCTGACGTGCCACTACCTGCTGGAGGTTCTAGTGAGCATGCTCACATCGTGAATTTGTCACGATTGCTCGATCCAACAATAGTAAGAAGTCCAAGACTTCATTTGACGAGAAAACAATTCGCAAGTGTTCTACTTTGTCTGTTAGATTAAATAATTACGACGGTTGCGGCCAGTCCACAATCTGTGTACGCTCGCCCGTGAGCTCAAAGCTATGCATGATCTCCTTCGTTGTATCCAACCATACGTTGTACGTCCCGGGATACAGCGCGCTGTCGCCGTTCTCGTCTACGCGCGCGATTTGCCCCAGCTTGACCGTCAACTCCGCCCTCGCCGTGCGGCCCGGCGCGACACCCTTGACGCGCGTGTACGCGACGAGCTGCTGCAGTGGCGCGGGGGCGGGCCCAGCGGTCGTGTTCGAGAACAGCAACGTGACATAGTCCGACGTAACGCGCCCAGTGTTCTTTACGTCCACTTCGAACGTGCCGAGCGGCGCGAGGTCCGCAAACGCGACGCCGGCGTGCTTCGCGCCCGCGACGAGCTCGCCGATCGCAAACGTGGCGGGCGGCGGCGACGCCCAGGAGAGCGCGAACGTCGTGAAGTGTTGCCCCGTGGCGAACTCGAAGACGGGCGTGCCAGTGAACCACTTGTACGTGCGGCCCGGGCCGTCGTCGTGGGGGCGCAGCGCCATGTCGGTCATGGGGATCTCGTCTACGTAGTCGGCGGGGTACTGAGTGATGGGAAGACGGCCTGCGGGGGCGGTTTTTCCTGAGAGGATGTTGGCCAAGGCAGTGCCTCCGCTTTGACCAGGGTACCCTGCCCAGATGAGAGCGTTTACCTGGAAAAGGTCAGCGTTGGGACAAGGGTCGTCGGTCGTAACGAGGTACGCACAGCCTTGTTGGACTTGAGTGAGGAAGAGTCAACCTGCCCTCCACCCATCTGTATGACGACCAAAGGTTTCCCGGATTGCGCGAGCTCCGCAATAAGATCGAGCTGATTCCCAGGCCAAGCAATGCTCGTGCGGTCGTTACCTTCGGACTCGACGGTCTCGTCGATCCCTCCGACGTACACGACTGCATCGGCAATCTTCGCAGCAGCTACGGCGGCAGCAAAACCGCTGCTGTCGGTACCAGTGACAGTGGTGCCATCGAAGAGGGTGACTTCAAAGCCAGCACTATTCAGTCCATCGAACGGACTGACGAGGAACGGAGCGATGCCCTGGTAGTTGCCCTGCATCTGCGTCGTCGCGTTCGCCATCGGGCCGACGACTGCAACATTCTTGACGGACTGAGCGAAAGGTAGTGTGCCGTCGTTCTGCAGGAGAACGATGCCTTCTTCGGCGGCGGTGAGCGCCAACGCCTGCGCAGGAGGCGTGTTGACGTCAGACCAACCCAGTTGCCTGAGTGGCTGCTTTTCTGCGGGATCAAAGTATCCCAGCCTGTGGCATCGTTAAGCGATAATCGCATCGAAAATTAGAAGACACTTACTTGACGAGAGACGTGTAGAGCCGGGTCATCGCTGTCTTGACGTGATCCTCGTCAACAAGACCTTGGTTAACAGCATCTACGAGTGTCGAAGAATACGTCGTGCCACAGTCGACATCGGTACCAGCTTTCATGGAGACAGCGGAGGCGTTGGCGGCGGTCGTGGTATATTGGTGGGGATCAAAGACATTCTCGACTGCATCACAGTCGGAGGTAATCCAACCGTCGAGCCCGAACTGCTCGCGAACAATGTTCTGCAGCAAATACGGGCTGGCACAGGACGGGATACCATTAACAGCATTGTAGGAGCACATGACGCTGCCGACGTGGGCATCGCGGACACAGCTCTGGAAGGAGGGGGTGTAGAACTCGGCGAGATCCTGTGTCGAGATGATCGCGTTGAATGCCATTCGGCTATTCCCTTCCCAGTTTTCTAGGTCATACCCGGCGAAGTGCTTGCAGTCCGCGACGACCTTGTAGTAAGGATCTGGGGAGAGCCCGCCCTGCAACCCGGTGACGAGCTGGAAAACATATTGGGCGATGTGGAACGGGTCTTCTCCGGGCGTCTCTTGTCCTCGGCCCCAGCGCGGGTCCTTGAACGGGTTGATGTTTGGAGTAAAGAAGTCCAATCCTGCTCGGCCGGCGTTGTTGAACGCGCGCGCCTCGGTGCTGATAACAGTTGCAATGGCGTTCACGAGTTCGTCATCGAAACCCGCACTGATGATGATAGGTTGCGGGAAGGAAGTTGCAGAGCTGAACGGCTGACCGGAAGTGGAAAAATTGGTACCAGGACTAAGGGCGACGCCGTGCTAAGAGGCGAGAAACAAGGGATTGAGTAATTCTTCTCAGAGCTGTGTTATGGCGCAGGAGGCGTACGTACCAACGCCTCGCTCCACCAATTGTAAGCGGGTAGACCAAGACGCGGCACACCAAAGGCCGCATTGACGGTGTTGTTTGCCATCTCCTCGAGTGTCAGCTCATTAACGAGAGCTTTCGCCCGGGCCACGGGGTCGGCGGATGTATTACATACAAGGTTGTTCTTCAACGGCCCATTGATGCAATCTGGGAAGGCTGCGAATGCAATGTGAGTAGCAGTCAACACAAAGGCGATACTGGCCCTCCACGAAGATCGAGTCATTGTGAAGAAGCTAGAGACGTGTTGTAGGGGGCTGTCTTGTTTCACTCTCGACAGCTGCGCGCATTATAAACGTTCCCGTCATGCAGGTTCGTCGCAGACGAGACGGTCCTGCGGCGCGCCGGAAAAGATCAGGTGTCTGAGCATTGCATCGGCAGAGTAAAACAGATGGTCAGCTGTGGCGTCCCCAGAAATCACCAATACAACAAGAAACAGGTACCGTGAAGAAGTCACAGTCATCGGGTCGAAGGGCGGCGAGTGGCATACTGGTTGGGTGGCCGGGTATAGTTTCAGCAACTCGCTGAGTTATTCCGCGATTCGAGTAGCGTTACGTCATGAGAAAGTGCAAGAGTGAGACACCTTGTCTTCGTCATGCGGCTTAGGATAGCAGAGAGATGGCGAAATCCACTGGGCGTAAGAAGAGGTACGGCCAGAGGGTAGATGCGAAGCTTGAAAATGGGACGTAAGGGGATATCTGTACGGAATGCCGCATGGACTGTTGGAATATGACCGGACAATGTAGTTCATTCAACGGGGAAGGAAGAATGATGAGTAGATGCACCCATGTGATTGGCCATACAAGGACTTACCTCGAGAGGCGCGAGACCTTGCTCATGTGATGTTCTGAGATGGGTTTGTGGTTCTTCATACAGATTTTGTATCCCGCTTTCTAATAAAGCTCAGGTCGGAGCGGCGCGTAGCAGTGGACTCCCATTGACACGCATACTGAACGGCACTCATGCGTCATCAATGTGCGCTGCTTATGCATTGAGACGATGCTGTAATGGGGGACCTTGTCTTATCATGGGCAATTTTTGAGAACTATGGGTTCACTAGTTGTAATGCCAACAACTCACGTCGACTGCCCCCGTCTCCCCGCGTCTCCCCCATGTACCCGTGTGCTGAACCTTGAATCCTGGGGTCCAACCTCTCGAATGCATCTCATTCGACTATATCACCGCACGTGTCCAGTTACGGATAAACAGTCGCTGGCTCTTGTGCTTTGAGGCTTCGACGTTCTATCTCGAAGACTCGGATACTACACTCCGAGTCGGTGCAGCTGATCAGGCGTCGATCCTACCCGAGTCTTCAGAGAAAGCATCCATCTCAATGAAACGAATTTGCCGAGTAAAGAGTAGGAGCTTGGTCAAGGTGGGACTTGAATTCCTGATTAGCGAGATGGGGGGTGCACTTGAAGAACATGACGAGGGCGGCATAAACGCGAGTTGCCGAGTGTGAGAATATAAAGACTAATAGTGGAAAGTGCATCATCATCGTGGCGCGGAACATTGCGAGGCCCAGAAACCAACCAGGCTCGGCACCTCTCTTCTTCACTCCCGCACTACAAAGTTGGCTGCGTTGAACAGATGTGACTACACTCCATGCATTACTTATAACCACACAAACACAAACCGCATCCAGGACAATATGGTTAAAGAGCTTTCTCTCGGGCAGCTCCTCGCGAAGCCATTAGGCAAACCGGCATATTGGGAAGCAGACATCCTCTCCCCTGACTGCAAGTCCACTCCCACAAAACAGATTGAGCTGGAGAATTTCACCCTAGTATGCAATCGAAGGATAACTGGGTGCGCCTCAAGAGTGGTGTTGTGTATATTTGTGCTGACATGTCCGTATAGGTTGACATATATTGAGCCTACTCAGCCCGAGTACCAAAAGACACATGTAAAATCTAGCGACGTTTTTTACAGGGGGATTATTACGATAAAGCACATGAAATGGTTGACAGAAGACGCCAAACGCGTGCTGGAGAAGGAGCTGCAAGAGCGCGATGTGAGAGTTCGCCGGAAGCGTCTGGGCAGGAATGTCGAGCCTTCAAATCTACGTCTATCGTTTGCTCTCAGCACCAAGACAGATTTTAAGGTATGGATTCAGGGCATCAAATCGTTTCCGGCGGTATTCATGATAGGTATGCGTTTTCTTTTTCATCCTACACCGTCTCTCTAACCTTTACAGCAAACCAGCGTATCACCGAAGGATTATATATACAAACGAAAGAGCTGTACGTTGAGAATCCTCGTTTAAGTTTCTAATCCCAATATTTAATTAGGAGGGAGATCAATGTCGTCAGTCTAAGCCCGGAGACCGCCACAAGGTCACAGCTCTATTTCGCGCGATACCGATTTCGCCGCGAACTCGAGAACATCATCAAGCTCAACATACCGGCGCCTGGAGTCGAGGCCTCGGCCGCAATACCACTCGCCCATCGCACGGTAGATTGGTTCATTTCCCAATATATACGACACATTCTCTCAGGAGACGCCACAGACACAGTCAAGGCCAATCTGCGAAACTTCTTTGCTGCTCATTGCGAGTGGATCATCAAGGATCAGGCGGGAGTGCTACACAAGCACAGGAGGTTGATTGATGTGGACACGTGGAAACGATGGTATATGCAATGGAAGAATGGTACCTTACCGGACTCCGACGATTCGATGAGTGTGGACGAACACGCTGAGGCTGAAGTCGGAGAGGGCGACGGCAACGGCGACATTGATATGGATGACGTGCCACCACCTTCTATAAGACGAGGCATCAAACGTGTCGTAATGAACAAAGTATGTTGCCTCTATTCGGTAGTATCCAAGCTCATGCATTCTGCAGGACCGTCCGCGCAAACGTCTTCGTGTCATTTCTGACTCATCAAGTGAAGGGTCTCCACAGGCTTCTTTACCGCAGCTACCGTTACCAGAGCCAGAGACAGACGATGACGCGTCATCGGGCCTCGAATACATCGACGCATACGACCCCGTTCAAGCGCAGGCTGCTCTCGAACCACGATACTATCGCCATCCGACGCTACAGAAAGACGACAGCGTCCTCCTCGACTCAGACTTTGAGTCACCTTCCGAGCACGGGTCCGATGCCGAAAGTGAAGACTCCTTCGTCGTCCCCAGCATCCGAACCGACCCCGACGTCCTGGAGGCCATCCCTGCCGCGATTGGCAAGCAGCCACGTCTCCCGTCCCCCGGCGATTCGTGGTACTGTCCGATCGAGGGCTGTTGCCACGAGATCGACATGTACCGCCTGCCGGCGGATGAGAAGATACTCGCCATCATTTCAGAAGATGAGCGTGCTTGGGTCACCAGCTGCAATTGGAGCTGGAACGACCCAGACCTCATCGCCATCTTCATGGATCTCGTCTCGGGACACTATGCGAGCCATTTGAGAGACCTTGGGATCGAGGCGGTTGGCCAGGGGCCACAAGTGAGTGACGATTTTGGTGTGAAGAGCTGTACTCGGTTGCTTATGTGCGAACAGATGTATTTCCGGTGGAGACATCCAGAAGAGCATCCGTCCGAACACGCCAAGTCCCGGCGAGAGGTCGACAATATAGCACAATTAGCGGAGAATCTACATATGGAATAGCCTGCTGAATGTACCCAGTATCTAATATCTCGCCACGAGCACCAAAAACTATTTCAAACATACGTTTGCCGTTCAGAAGGTCTCCATTAGCAGTCGTCATTGTGGTTTCAGTCCTATTGGTCGCTGCCTTTTCGCCGGGAAAAAGGTGCCAGATTTCCGGAGACAAGGAGCCTTTGATCGCCCGAAGCAGGTAGACCTGGGGAGTATGGCGACTGGTAGATGTGTGCGACGAAATCAGCATACTTCTGTCATTCCCTTGGGGAGAGGCATACTGTTTGCTCTGTCTGAGAGATATTTGAGCGATCCCTAATTCTGATGTAAACCATAGGCAATATATATATGTGGTCATATACAAGCGATACAAGCCGGGAACTTCCCGCACAAGGGCGTAGTTTGTGCGTTACAGTTGCGTCACAGTCAGGTTGATTGCGATGATGCGATGTTGTGAGCACAAGCTCTTGTACGGAAAGGTCAAGAACAAGAGGCGGCATAATTCATAAGCATGCCTCATAAGCATTCCGCATACGACATAATAACAACATACATAACCGCTCTTTAGCAGCAGCTAATGGGCTTGTTTTCGAAGAAACGTCCTCGGAATTCTATTGCATCACCTTCATGAAGAGGAATCAGATACGTTTGCAGCGCGTACACCCCCTGGTGAGCTGCTCCTGTGTGTATTCAATCTGGCCCATTGCGCGGAGCTCCTCAGTCAACATGGCCTCAATCTTGCGACATTCTTTCTGCCACAAGTCGTCCAGCTGCTCACCACACGAATCGACGTAGTGCCACTCCCCGAAACCGGGAGAGAAGGGCTCCGTGGTACGGAACGTCGCCGTGGCTCCATTGCGGAGGGTGAAAGCGATCTGGTAGTTCTCCGGCCGCCCTGTATACCGTTAATAAAGATGCTTTGGTGCTGAGCAGTGGCGACCCACCTGTATAGTGTGCTTTTTTAACCTTGGCCAGTTGAGAGCCCTGTACGTCACAAAATGCACGGACGCACAGCGCAATGTAGCGAGCGTCGAAAAAGGGCAGGAACGGGTCGATGTGGCGTATCTCCTTCTGCGCCACCTGGAGCCTGTTTATGAGACTGGGAGATGCGTGGAGCCATGCCAGCGCAGACGTATCGTCGCAGTCATATACCGCCACATGGAAGAGCCGAGCGAAGTGGTGGTGCCACGCTGGGGGCTCTGCGAAGTCGGGCGCTTGGTTACACCGAACGTGGCGGAGAGACAGAAATTGCAGAGAGTGCAGGCCGATGAGGTGCGAGAGCAGATCGTTCAACGTCGAGCAGCGGACGTTGTCGATGAAGACTTCCGTGACATTTCCCAGTACGCCTCCCGCTGAACCGAGCGATGGAAAGGGAGAGACGCCGTCGATGAGGTATCGGTCGCCGCCACAGCCTGAGAACCTGAGGACCTTGAGGTTGGGGAGCCGGGCCAAGATTGTATGCCAGGTAGTAATGAGTCCATAGTGCGCGATGAACTCGAAATCAACGACGTGGAGGTTTTCGATCACGGCGGAAGGACCCGTCAGGAGAGCATCGTACAACAGCATCACGTCGGCGAAACTAGACAGTCGGTGAGAGGAGGCCAGCCCTGTTCCTTGTCGAGGCATCCGAAGTGGATCATTGGCCATGTCGGGTAGACCTCTGAACGACGGTTCCGGATAATAATATCTCTCGGCCATTCCGCGCACTGAGTAGTCGTCGGCCCGAGGATCTGTAAGTGTTGGTCTATATGCATGTCTGTAGGGGTAGACATCATACGCGTCCCGAGCGAAGGGGGCCGACATTTTGACGCGGGTGGTAAAGGAGTGGGTTCGTTGGGGTCTTGCGGCTGGGGCAGCCGGTATTTATGCATCTACAGGCGTGAGTGGCACGAGGCAGAGTATGATGACAGCAGGCGGGCACTAATATGTGAGCGTGGTCTAAGTGTGGCCACGCCGGCCACGCTGGCCACTGCTCCCATTGTGCGGCCGCAGTTGTCTGGGTGAGGCGGCTATGCAATCGTACGGCTGGCTCTGGAACAACCGCAGCCGCTTTAGAAGGAATGCTTGAAGCCGGGGACATCTGTAAAAACGGGGGCGGACCTACTGTGCCTCGGTTCAGACCTTAGAATGAGGACCAGTATGCAGTGGCGTAATTCATAACTATTGACACGATCTAGTGACAAAATACATTATCAAACGACAGCGGATCGAGCCCAGGTCTCAAGACAGGTACCTGCGGGTTATCGCTCCCCTAGCTACATGACGTGGGTAGGTGTGCGTGTGCAGAGCGTGCACCCTCGGGTGATTTGTTCCTGGCCTGTGCCGCGAAGCTCATTCGACAGCATGTCCGCGAGCTTGTGGCGCTCCAGCTGCCAAAGATCGTCTAGCCTCGGGTCATGCGAGTCGACCTTCGCCCACTCGCCCATGCTGCTCGTACCTGACATATTTATCCTGAACGCCGTAGAGGCACCATTGAGCAGTGTAAAGGTTATTTGGTACCACTCTGCGCAGACACAACTGTCAATGTGGACATTGCGGTGGTGTGGCTCGGCGACTTACCTGGATTATGCTGTCCATACTGTTTCTGCACTTTCGTGATTGGATAATTCTGTATCTCACAGAACGCACGCAGACACAACACGATATAGCGAGCGTCGGTGAAAGCCAAGAACGGGTCGATGTGGGGCATTCGGGCCTGCGCCCCAAATAGCCTGCGCATTAGAGATGGGGACGCGTAGAGCCAGCCAAGAGAAGAGGCGTCGTCGCACTCTGAGATCGCCACATGTGAAAGCTGGTCGAGGTGGTGGTGCCATGCCGGGGGCTCCGCCGGGTCGTGCGCTCGGGTAGTCCTGATGCGGGATAGAGACAAGTATTCCAGAGAAGACAAGCCGTTGAGGTGCGAGAGTAAATTGCTGAGCGTCGAGCAGCGGACGTTGTCCAAGAACACGTTTGTCACATTCCGCAAGGTACCTTGCATGCATGGAGTTGACCCAAGGAGGAGTGGGAACGGAGAGACACCCCTGACGAGGCGCCGTTCATCGCCACTGCCCGAGAGTCTGAGGACCTTGAGATTGGGCAGTCGAGCCAGGATTGCACGCCAAGGGTTGCTTATGTCGTAGTGGGCGATGAGCTCGCACCCAGCGAGGTGAAGGTCTTCTATCGCGTCTGAAGGGCTAGTCCGAAGAGCTTCGAATAGCAGCATCACGTCGGCGAGATTGGTCAGTTGGTGAGAGCAGGAGAACTCTTGTCGATACACCCTCAACTGCGGGTACCAGAGCGGCTCACTGACTGTGATGGCCTCGAGTGAAAGACTTTTCAACGAGAGTTCGGGAAGGCTTTTGACCATCGCGCGCACTCGGTAGCTGTGGCCACTGCCATCTGTGAGCGCAGGTCCAGGACTGTCTGTGTGAATATAGGGATCGGCATGTGGTTGTTTTAGCGATATTGTCTTCGTCTGCGGTGGGCTAGCGGCCACACTGTCTGTGGCCGACACCTTTCAGTTGGCCCGGCCATGGCCACAAAGATTTACTCTAAGGACGCACCGGCGGTCTGAGGGCACGCGAGTGTAATTTCCAGGGACTCGACACTGTACGAGTTCGGGGCAGACGGGGTCGACATCTTGACGCGTGGGGTAGAGGGGTTAGGCCTGTCCGGTCTCCAGGCGGCGTGTATTTATGCCTGGCAAAATGATGGCACCAGGCCACAATAGTGGCCACTGCGAGCGCGCCTCTTTCCCGCGCGGGCGTTTGCCCACTGGCGTGTCCTGGTGTGTCCTTTCGTCTGTACGCTGTCCTCCTGCGGGGCATCTCTCGCTGATCCTGACCACCTCGCGCAAATATCTTCTCAGAACACCGAGAGCGACGTTGAACTCGAAATACACGTAGTCCTACGCCATGCCATCGTCATCTCGCTCTCCTAGGCGGAAGAGAGTGAGGAGGTATCTTTCTACTACCGGCACTCTCTGGAGCGGCAGGGCCGCGTCGTCGTCGTCAAACCCGAAGCGTAGGAGAGGTTCAATTGCTAGTACTAGCGGTCGTTTCACTCCTCACGACCGGAGCGACTTCTCAGACAGCGAAGATGACTTTGGAGAGCTGGCCGACACTACGTCTATCTCGCATCCAGAGCCGTATGAACTTTTACTTCGTACTCGTGAGGGCAGACAACCACTAGCTTATTCGTCGCTGCCTGCCACGCCGATCACTTCGACTCCACCGCCCGAAACACCACGCCTAACGTCTGCCCCATTCCCTCGCACAGATCATGGGCCGCCAGCACGCGATGAGCCCGTTGAAGCACCTCCGTTTTCACTATGGGATTATCTTCGCGAAGAGCTGCTCGCGACTGACTTTGACTCGCATCAGGAGCTCAAGTGGGAGCGAGTGAGCAACTTTCTCAGTATGCCAGTGGCGATAGAAAAGGTACGTTCCTCCCATGTCCGTACAGTACCTCTTAATTGAATATGCGTAGATCATGGTTTTCGGCTTCGTACTCTGCCTCGACTCCTTCCTTTACACATTTACGATCCTTCCTATCCGCTTCATGCTTGCATTCGGCAAGCTGTTGGTAAACACAGTACGACTGTCAGCCCCACCTCTTCCTCCGTCTCAGAAGGCCGACATCCTCCGTGCCCTCCTTCTCATAATATCTATAATCATCCTAAGTCCATTGACCGACGCAAGCATGATTTACCACTCTATACGCGGACAAGATACCATCAAATTGTATGTCATTTTCAATGCATTGGAAGTACGCGCTACTTCATTCTCTCGCGCACTGCGCGGCTTACATGCCACATATTGACATATTCCGGTGATACTAGATAGCTGACCGACTATGCGGATCCATAGGACAGGATATCATAGACTGTCTCTTTTCGAGGTCTACCCTCGAAGTCATTTCGCATAGAAAACGTCCTACGTCGGATATTCTCAAGCCTTTCTTCTATTTTCTCCTGGCTTTGGTGTATGTTGGTGAGTTCTCGAACCTTGGTGTACCAATGGCACCTACTGACGTGCTGCTACAGTATCTCACACACTGGTCATGATTTATCAAATGATCTCGTTGAACGTGGCCGTCAACTCTTACGACCACGCCCTACTCACACTCCTAGTCTCGAACCAGTTTGTCGAGATCAAGGGAAGTGTGTTCAAGAAGTTCGAGAAAGATAACCTATTCCAAATCACTTGTGCAGGTAAGCCGTACTTGCCATGGCCATGTTTACGACGAACTCACGATAATGAGGGTAGACATCGTGGAACGATTTACACTTGCGCTGATGCTACTCGTGGTAGCGTTCCGGAATTTGATCGAGCTCAGCGGCTCGTCGTTCAATTTCAGTGAAGGGTTTGCCCTGCCCAAGAGCTTTGGATGGTTCCGCGGCAACAACGTCCTTTGGACGATATCCTACGTACGCCCCACCTCTACTTTCCGCCTTTTCCTTCTCATTTCTTCCACAGCCTGTCGTGACGGTGATGATCTCGGAGATGCTCGTCGATTGGCTCAAGCATGCCTTCATCACCAAATTCAACCACATCCGCCCGAGTGTGTACGAACGCTACACGGATGTGCTCTGTCGCGACCTCGCGAGCGCGAGCGGCGTGAGTCGCCGCGGCGCGCGCAAGCACACGTATGTCGACCAGTCCCCGCTCGTCGCACGGCGCCTTGGCTTCGCGTCCCTCCCGCTTGCGGTCCTCGCAATCCTCATCGGCTCGCAGTCCGTCGTGCTCCTCGTTTCCATGCACACGGACGACGCGTCGCCGTTTGCGGAGCTTTCGCTGCTGTTCAGCGCACCCCGGAAGGTCGTCGGGAGCCTGTCAAACGATGACTGGGTGAATGTGGGCAAGTGGATGGCGCTGGCGACGCTCTTTTGGGTCACGTTCGTCGTGATCAAGCTCATCCTTGGCGTGAACTTGCTCAGTTATGCGACAAGGCGACGGGCAGGGATGGAGGCGAGGGAGAAGGCGGACGTCGTGAATGATTTCGGTCGGGATCCCATCGGAGAAGGGAAGGACGAGCAGGTGGGGTCCTTCTTCGAAGTCGGTCGTATGCCTACTGACCGAATCCATGAAAAACAGAAATATAACCGCGAACTGAAGAATCTCCTTGACAGTCGACGGGATGATACGTATCCCGTTGCCGAAAACGGGGAACGAAAACCGGGCGAGAGCGACAAGGGTTCAGACGGGAAGAAGAAAAGGGTGCCCTTAGAAGAGATCACGAGATACACGATGGTCAAACGTATATGGTGACGCCCCTGCAAAATATGAGAATGCCTCTTAGATGATCACGATGTGGTCCGAGTGTGTGATTCAGGAGTGTGAGGTGGTCTCAAGAGGTAACTGCAACAGTACGTCCTTCAAATATTTCACTCATATCGGATCGGCTATCTCTGACTGCAGTATGGAGCAGATGATGTTGTCCTTCAAACCCTACGCAGGGACAGATAGCCATCGATGCTATTGATACTATGTGAATTTGACACCGAAGCGTTGTTTTCTACAGACCATATGTTGGTTCAGTGAACATGAAACTGTCCGCAGTGCCTTCATGGATGCACCCTTCACAACACTGATATATATTGATGTTTTGTCAAGCAAGGAGCTCTACAGTATGGCTGGTCGCACGCTGAGTTACATTAGTATTTACCACGTCTTTGATATTGGCGAAGAGCGAAGACATGGCTAGTATCCTTCCCTGCAACTGAGCTATGTCTTTATTTGCAACGACTCTCACTGACACGCGTTTTATTAGGAAATGCCGCGCTTATAGGCACGTTCACGGAAGTCTCTTGCAACGAGTGGTCATGGGTGGCTCAGCACAGTTTACTGGAGCATGCTTATCGGAAACGGAGGTTTCTCGACGTCTGTAGTTTGCGGAAATAAAGGTTCGCATGGCACTTTCTGTTGTGTGTATTAGTAAGAGCGTCTGAATGTGCGTAGCAGGTTCGGCGCCGCCGTGGGCCTCTGATTTACGTGCAGTCGTCGCCGAAATTCGAAACCTTACTTCTGGTCTGGTTGGGAGGGTCCTTCGGTCAGGCCTCACAGGCCTCACAGGCCGCCGGTACCCAAAAGCACCAAGCGGCGGCGAACGTCCTGACTCCGCCTTGCCTATGGAAAGAGTAATAAATGTTGTACCACTTAGAGCCGATTACATGAATACTCACGCGTACAGAGCTGTCGCGATACAGCGTACCAGGATGAAGAGATCATAAAGGAATGTTATCAGACGATCGAATTGGTTCCTTAGGTGGTCTAGCTTGTGACCTAGAAATCTACGAGTCGGGCGAGGAGTCGGGCCCGAGAAGCCTTCCGCGTCTGAGTGGGCGGTAATGAATACAACCTTTCGGTGAGCTATTCAACTATGTGCACTCAGAGAAATTGACAAGATAAGTCCCGTGATAGTTGTTCATCTGTGCTGAATGGGCCACCTCGGCGTCGAGGACACGAAAGCAGCCAACATGACCCTAGAGAAGCAGCTTATTTGATCTCGGGACATTTGGTAGTAACAGTGTCCCGTTCAGGATGTGATATTCTTCTCTCCTTCAGCGGATACTTACTGACATGAATGCTCCCAGGAGCCCAGTAGCAGCATGCTCACCGCTTCTACAGAAACCCGTGATCGCCTATCACCAAGCCTCTCTGTATTCCCGTCGATTGCCGCTACAATCACGATCGCGTACAATCACCACCGACCTCTCACTTTGCCCACTCAAGGCGACTGACTGTACGTGATCAACTCTGGGTCAACTCTGGGCTGCTTAGAAGCTCGGTCTTGAGCCTCGCTGCCTTTGTTTGTCGGACTTATAAGAGGCTGTCGTCAGACATATATAAAACCAAAGCGTCGGCTCGTCCAGTTTCTCATCCTCCTCCTCCTTGTCTTTACTTGCCATGTCCAGTACTTTCACACACCAGTTTGACACTGCTCTCTTCAAGGGCACCATCACAGTCAACACCGGACTATTCATCGACGGACAGTGGGTCGACTCCGTAAGCAAAGAAACAATTGAGTGAGTAGTCAAACTTGTGCGCAATGTGACCGTCGCTAAAGTTCTCTTCAACAGTGTCATCAATCCGGGTGCGAGGCAAAAATCCTGTGTCATGAGACGTGGGGCTGATCTCGAGTCTCTGAAGTAACTGGGAAGAAGCTCACCCAGGTGGCGGCGGGCGACGCTAACGACATAGACATCGCGGTGAAGGCAGCCAGCCGAGCCTTCAAGACCTCCTGGGGGCTGAAGACTCCGGGTCATCAGAGAGGCAGACTTTTGTACATACTCGCCGATCTCATCGAGAAGAATGTGGACGCCATTGCGGCCACCGAGGCGCTTGATGCTGGTAAGTCTTGCTTGACACAGCTTCGTTGGCAGACTGATTGAGCTGTGTCAGGCAAACGTTTCGCCCATGCTCAAAGAGAAGTGCAGGGCTCCGTCGACGTCGTTCGCTATTATGCGGGGTGGGCAGACAAGAACCATGGAAAGACGATGGAGGTACGATATTATAAACAAGCTGAGTTGGAACATGATGTATGATGCGCTGAACATTTACAGACGAGCGAGGAGAAGTTTGCGTACACACGCCACGAGCCAATTGGCGTTGTAGTATGTGAAATCAATGACAATCGTCAACTTTGTGCTGACAACGTTCTCCAGGGCTTGATTGTGCCATGGAATTTCCCCTGTAGGCAGAGTCATATATCTGACCATGCATATGACTAATCGCGCATGACATAGTCTCCATCGCTACATGGAAAATAGCCCCTGCACTTGCAACAGGAAATACAATCGTGTTGAAGCAATCCGAAGTGACGCCTTTATCCGCACTTCTCCTCGCTGCTCTCGTCAAAGAAGCGGGTTTCCCTGATGGCGTTTTCAACGTGATTCCCGGCTATGGCTCGACGGCGGGACAAGCTCTCATCGAACATCAGGCGGTCGGAAAAGTCTCTTTCACCGGAAGCACGTTCGTCGGGCGCAAGATTATGGAGACTGCTTCGAAGACGAATCTGAAGCGCGTCACACTGGAGCTCGGTGGCAAGAACCCAGTCATCGTCTTTGACGACGCTGATCTCGATCAGGCCGTGAAGTGGATGACCTTTGGTACCTTGTACGCTCAGCCCACGTATGTTTTATCGTGGCGGCGCTGATTCTCTGCCTTGCACAGTTTTCACAGCGGGCAGGTCTGCGCTGCAAGCTCTCGAATCTACGTGCATGAAAAGGTCTACGACGCGTTCTTGGAGCGCTTTGTGGTAGCTGCAAACTCTATTCGACAGGGTGATGGGTTCAGAGAGGACGCAGACCAAGGACCGCTCGTCTCGCAGACACAGCTCGATGTGCGTGGTCTCCCGTCCCGTTGAGTCTCAACTAACATCGATGTCATTTAGCGTGTCCTCGGTTACGTTGAGTCCGGAAAACAAGAAGGGGCACGTCTCCTCGCTGGAGGCACTCGGTCAGAAGGGACTGGATTCTTCCTCAAGCCTACGATTTTCGCCGACGCGCGACCGGACATGAAAATCGTTCGCGAGGAAATATTCGGTCCTGTTGGGGTCGTTTCGAAATTCAAAACCGAGGAGGAGGTCCTGGAGCTCGCAAACGATACACAGTATGGGCTCGCGGGCTATGTGTTCACCCAGAACTTAAATCGTGCGATTCGCGTGTCGAGTACACTTGAAGCAGGGTCTGTCTTCGTGAGTCACCGTTTATCGGGCGATCCTACTTCAATGCTGAGTACACTTCAGGTGAACTCTACTGCAGCTACTGCTCCGCAGGTGCCTTTCGGTGGTTTCAAGCAATCTGGACAGGGTAAGGAGCTGTCCGAATATGCACTAGAAGCGTGAGTAGGATAGGATATCCGCTTCGAGCGTCAGAAAACTCGTGACTGACAACCATTGCAGATTCACGCAGGTCAAGGCCGTACATATTAACCTGGGTATGACATTGTAATTCTGTATTTGTTTCTTGTAGACGTATAGACATCCAAGTTATATATGTAGTTTGGTCGAATGTTGCTACCAGCTGAGCGTCGCGGGTGCCAAGTTTGACAGGGACCACTGGGGCCCAACGGGAGCCCTGTTGTGCGGTAAATATGTGATTACGTAAGCTAGCCTCGGTCACAATTCGGTTAACACCTTTTGCCACACACTGTTTGCTGCACATCGTCACCGAGCCTGTCCATCTATCTCCTTCGTCGTTTTTATGGTTGCTCATGGCCATGCATGAGACTGTATGGCAACCTCCACACCATGAGTGGTCCAAGCCCAGCTCGTAGTCGCGCAGCGAGCGCGAACTCTAAGCGCACAATATTCATCATGTCTCTCAGTGTCTTTCATGACTCGCTTTTCCTTGATTGAACCAACCTGAGAAGTGGCAAAGGAGATAGCGGGTGGTTTACCCACGAGTGGAGGATTCACTGAATGACTTCGTCACTGGAATCCAGGTGGAGGCTCCTTATCTATGCTTTCAATGACTCGAAGAATACACCTTACGATGTTCTAGCAACAGCAAAATCAGTTTACAGTTCGTTTGTGGGAGGAGGATGAGCATAGGAGTGTATGCCCTCGTATACTGCACAGTTCCCAGCGCCCTTACCAAATGCCACCGTGACCATGGGTAACATTGGTCGCACGCATTCAGTGCTTCTTCAAAGTACCCACAGTGCCTTATACATAGCAAAACATGTGAGGTGAGTGCTATAGACGTCTACCAATCCCCACAAGCTAACCAGTCAAGACAGTTAACTCGATTTACTCTTGGTGTACACACATTGTATGACGAAAGCGCTGTCTCCTGGCACAACACTCCGTACCTCTACTTCTACGCATCACACAGAACACATATGGCAAAGACATTTACTCACCACTTCAACACCGCTCTCTTCAATGGCACTGTCGCGGTCAATACCGGACTGTTCATCAATGGGCAGTGGTTAAACTCTCTCAACGGAGACGTAATTGTGTAAGCATCTAGCTCGTCAGCAATGTGTCATGCTAAATTCTTCGGGCTCCGGTACAGGGTTATCAATCCTGGTACGCGACGCTGTTATGTATGCTGACGGCACGCTGACGGGGAAATGCGAATTGCAGCGGACGGGGAGACTCTCACTGAAGTCGCGGCGGGGAACGCAGCCGACATTGATTTGGCAGTGCAGGCGGCGAAACGCGCCTTCAAGACTGTTTGGGGGCTGAAGACGCCTGGCCATGAGAGAGGCAGACTATTGTGCAAACTTGCTGACCTGATTGAGAAGAACCATGACTCCATCGCAGCCATCGAGGCACTCGACGCCGGTACGTGAGCTGGAGTTTATATCCTGGATATCGCTGATGGCACGAACACAGGCAAGCATTTCAACGATGTCAGGCGGATAGACGTGCAAAACTCTATTTACCTGTTTCGCTACTACGCTGGATGGGCAGACAAGAACCACGGCAAAACTATCGAGGTATGCCAGAACTTACCCCCGTCAAGCTTCTGATGTTAACACACCTTGAGCGCATCTAGACAAGCGGAGCAAAATTTGCGTACACCCGCCACGAGCCGATCGGCGTTGTCGTACGTGATACAAGATTCATTGGTGCATGATGTTGACGATGATTATTCTTATAGGGACTGATCTCTCCATGGAACTATCCTCGTAAGTTTTTCTCCATTGGTGTCTAACGCGAACCTCACAGGTGATTTGAACAGTCGTACTTGCCTGCGGAAAACTGGCCCCTGCACTCGCAGCAGGCAACACAGTCGTGTTGAAACCACCCGAAGTCACACCCCTCTCCGCCCTTATGCTCGCAGCGCTTGTCAAAGAGGCCGGCTTCCCCGATGGCGTAGTCAACATAGTCACTGGATATGGGTCAACTGCAGGCCAAGCTCTTATCGCGCACCATGATGTTGGGAAAATCTCCTTCACTGGAAGTACTCCAGTTGGTCGCAAAATCATGGAGACCTCTGCGAAAACCAATCTGAAGCGCCTTACACTGGAGCTTGGTGGAAAAAACGCAGTGATTATATTCGATGATGCTGATCTGGAGCAGGCCCTGAAATGGACGGTGATGGGTGTCTTGTACGTCTTCTCTCGTCGCTACTTGACGTCTCTATTCACTTGTCGATTGACACGACACATAGTCACCACAGTGGACAAGTCTGCGCCGCCAGCTCGCGCGTCTTCGTCCAAGAAGGCATCTATGACGCGTTCATGGAACGCTTCGTCGCGGCGGTGAATTCTATGCGTCTGGGCGATGGATTCAGAGCGGACGTCGACCAAGGTCCAGTCGTTTCGCAGGAACATCTTGACGTGCGTAGTCTCGTTTCACGTCATTACCCAGTGCTTACGCCTCGCAGCGCGTCCTCAATTACATCGAGTCCGGGAAGCGAGAAGGAGCCCGTCTCGTGACTGGTGGCACCCGAGCAGGCGGTTCTGGCTTCTTCATCAAGCCCACGATCTTCACCGATGTGCGACCAGAGATGAAGATAGTACGCGACGAAATCTTTGGTCCTGTCGGGGTCGTCGCGAAGTTCAAGACCGAAGAGGAAGCAATCGAGTTCGCGAATGACACTTTCTACGGACTCACAGGTTACTTCTTCACTCAGGATCTGAATCGTGCTATACGAGTATCCAATGCGCTCGAGGTAGGCTCTGTCTATGTAAGCCACCGCGCATTGCATAATGTTTCTTCGAGGCTGATAATCGTGTAGGTGAACTCGACTCTTTTCAATGCGCCCCAAGTGCCGTTCGGAGGCTTCAAACAGTCCGGGCAGGGGAAAGAGCTAGGAGAACATGCGCTGGAAACGTGAGTAAGATTGCATTCTCCACGGCGTGTTCAGGGAATAATTTGGCCCAGATTCACGCAGGTCAAAGCTGTACATATCAACTTAGGCGTTAAGCTGTAGGCTTGTATCCGAGCCTGTCTACGTGTGTCGGCCGTATCGTTCAATCTCGACTGGAGTAAACCGCATACGAAACGTCTGAAAACGTGCTGGTAATATTTATTAGCCCAGGCTGGTGTAGGCAAGGAGGTGCTGTCATAATGACGAAAACGGACCTAGTCAGTAATCGAAAAGGACTACAAGTGCCGCTTACCAGCTATAACGCATGACTTGACATCAGAATCTCAGGCGCAAACCTCCCTGGCAGTGGTTTACGTATACCGCGCCAACTTATCTGCCACCATCTGTGGCTCTCAAGCGTATTTGATCGTGGCACGCTAGTCTCCGCAGCTCTGGGCCCCCAGTTCAGTTTCGAGGACGATTTGGTCAAGCTCCAATCCTTTTGCAAGGGGATGGCACGATAAGATGTTGATGCTCTGGATGTTTCATCGTCATCTGAGTCTATTGGTGAGTTCGTTGGTATCGGCTTACCAGGTCAGAGGACACAAACTCATGAGAACTTTCACCACATCGGTTCTCACATCGCTTAGCAACCAATGCAGATCCTGCATGTTAGGCGATGGCACATCACAGGGGTCGTATATAGCTCGATGTCCGAACGAGCGCGAGTGTGAGAATCTGAGCGATCTCCCTATATCTTCCGCCGTTTGAAGAGACATGCCTGACACGCTCATCCAGAATTTCGACTCAGCTCTCTATAAAGGCGCTGTCGTCGTCAACACCAAGCTCTTTATTGGTGGCCAATGGGTGGATTCGAGCGACAAGGAGACGGTCGAGTAAGTGCCACGCATAATAAATTTTCTGAAAATCGTAAACTCTTGTGGACAGTGTCATAAACCCTTGTAAGTAGCCAATATCCATGACACGACGGGTTACGCGGACATCATTAAGTATTTTCCTAGCCAATGGCAGCATGATTACCAAGGTCTCTGCCGGAGGTGCTACCGACGTCGACCTCGCGGTGAATGCAGCTAAACGGGCCTACACGACCTCGTGGGGTCTGCAAGTCCCGGGCCACGAACGAGGGCGACTCATGTACAGGCTCGCGGACATGTTTGAGAAAAATATGGAGGCCTTGGCAGCCATTGAAGCACTCGATTCAGGTAATGGGTTCGTGATATGTTTCATGTCCCGACTAAACTGACGGACGTGATAACAGGGAAGCATTTCGTGCATACCAAGGCTCGGGATATCCCCCTAGGTATCAGTAACATGCGATACTTTGCCGGGTGGGCAGATAAGAACCACGGCCAAACCATTGAGGTACTGTGAGTACACTTCGTACCGATGTGCTAAAATGACGCATCTTTCCCTTCAGACTAGCGAAGCAAAGTTCGCATACACACGTTGTGGAGGGGCGATACGGGTTTTGAGGTCGACGTCAGAACCTAACTGGGCGTATGTAGAAGTATGT
>KN840515.1:0-13462 GCA_000832265.1 Phlebiopsis gigantea 11061_1 CR5-6
GTCGCGGTCGCGGGCGGCGCGCCCTCCACGCCGCCGAGGTGCATGTTCCCCACGAGCGTCGAGGGCGACGCCGTCGGCGCGCCGCTCGGGGGCACAGGGTACCCGCTGAACCCTGCGCCTGCGTGCGCCGCCGCGGGGGGCGTGCTCAGCGCGTACCGCCCGCCCTGCGTCGGCGAGCCCGAGGACCCCTGGCGCGCAGGCGGATAGTGGTGAGGTGCGGGCGGTGGGCCTGGCGTACTTGCACTTGCGGGCGGTGGTGGAGGGTATGAGCCGTAGTGGCTCGGCTGGCCCGGGTGCGCCTGCGGCGGGGCAGAGTGAGGTGGGGGAGGCGGCGGTGCGCCGTAGCTCCCGCGATGCTGGGGCGGAGGCGGGTGTTGGTACGCGCTCGAATTGTAGTCGTACACCGGCGGCGGAGGTGTCGTCGGCTGTTGACTGTGATGCGGGTACCCATGCGGTGGTGGGTGGGAAGCAGGCGGGGGAGGAGGCGCGTGATGCGAAGGATGTGATGAATGTGGCGGGTGTGACCCAGGCGGGGCAGGTGGCGGGGGATGGTCGTAGTACCCGCCCTGGCTATATTGATGCTGAGGTGGTGGCGGCGCACCATAACTACTAGCATAGTCGTATCGCTGCGGAGGCGGAGGCGGCGGGTGGCTCCCTGGGTGCTGCTGGCTGGGGTGGGTAGGGGGCGGAGGCGGGTAATGGTGGCTTTGCGCCGCGTAAGGGTCGTATCGCTGTTGAGGCTGCGGTGGCACGCTCCACCCACCCTGCGCAGGCGGCGGTGGATACCCCTGATATTGAGGAGGTGCGCCGGCAGGTGCACCAGGCGCAGGGGCAGGCGGAGGATGCGAATACGGGACGTGCGAGGGTGGACCCATGTAATGCTGCTGGTGACCTGCAGGTGGCGGCGGGGGGTGCGACGGATGCCCTGCATGCGGGGGAGGCGGCGCGTGCTCATATCCAGTATAGTGTCCTGGCGGTGGAGGCGGGGGCGCATACCGACTGTCATAGTAGTGATGCGCGTGCGGATCTGTAGGCGGGTGAGCAGCGTGTGCCGGAGGCCCATGTGCGGGCGGACCAGGCTGCGCGGCAAGCGCAGGGTCGATCGGGGGCCACGGCTGCTGCGGGGGCTGCTGGGGATACGGCTGGTGCGGCTGGACGTGCGCAGAGACAGGCGCCGGGCTCGCATGCAGGACCCCGTTGCCCGACTCAGCGACGTCGGAATAGGAGTCGTCGTTGCGCGCACGCTTTGGTGCACGCTCGGAGGTACTGTCCCGCCTCATGCTCCCCCGCCGTTCCCCGGCGCTGCGCCTCCTCTCATCGTCTTCTCTGTCCCTCTCCCTCTCCCTATCTCTCTCCCTATCACGGTCGCGTTCCCTGTCCCTGTCCCGCGCCCTGTCGCGTTCGCGTTTGTCCCTATCATAGTCCCTCCTTTCACGATTATCTTCGTCCTCCTGGTCGGGCGGCGGATCAAGCCTCACAGGTGGGCCAGAGCTACTTGGAAACACCGTTCCCGAACCGCCAGGTACGGGACCAAGGGCAATGGGTGCAGGTCCCATGCCGACGTTGATGCCGCCAGAGCCCGACGCCTGCGGCACGGGTCCCAGGGGAACCGGGATCGGCATAGGCAGGGGCGTGGGCGTGTCGAGAGCCTGTGCGGGACGTTTGCGCACACGTATGTCTTTGCGGATGCGGATCTTGATGCCTTGGTCGGCGAGGGAACATGAGAGGGGCGTCGACTCTGCGGGGCGCATACAGTCAGATGAGATGGGGTATATGAGGTACGTGGCATACCTTCCATTCCTGGGAACTTCTTCGCGGTATACACATAGAATGGTGCAGAGAATATCGACTTGCAATGATACACATTCGATCTAGACCAGAGTCACGAGGCGGGTGAGTGTCTCTCTCAATCGTGACAAGAGGAAGAGCTCACCCTACGACCTCGAAGAGACTAAGCTTCAGGCGATAGCTGCCCTCCGTGCGCACACTAAGGTCCGGGAACACAAAGAAGCCGGCATCCTCATTCGAGTTCTCCGCGTCCTTGAGGTGGTATAATGAGGAGACAACGGATCCCGTCGTACACCTCGTCTTTCCGTCCTGCCGAATGAAAACTCAGTGAGTATGCGAGCAAATCACAAGGAGTGTAAACCAAGAGAAACTCCCGACGCGAATACAGAAGTGTGAAGGTCCTCTTAGGGGCACACAGAGTGGAAGACCAGTTCGTGGACAGGTTCCGCCCTGTAGCCACGGCTCGCCCCTGATACCCAACCTCAAGTGCGCGCGCACTCAAGCATCCGCATACACCCCATTACAGCACACGCACGGCCATCCAAGCATGCGCATCGATCGCACAGCCTTCCATTAGGAGTTATCTGACTTTTGCGGCCGCGAGGATGAGGAGCCTGGGTGTATGCTGCACGGAGGCACGAAGCAGGGTCTTCGGCATGCACCGAAGCCTTCGCGATACCGAACACGCGCGGGCAAAAGCTCCCAACGCAGTCCGACCAAGGAGCGCAGACGCGAACAAGAGGGACGGACACACACCTTCAGCCAATGCAGCTCGACATCCTCGTCGGACTTCGCGAGCGCGGCGAACATGAAGTAGTACGGGTTTTGCAGGTATGACTGCGAGCGCGGATTCGGTCCTGGACGATCCCACGTCAGCACTTCGCGATGACCCACTCCACCAACAACAGGTGTGGAGTGTGGGTGGGGTACGCCAGGCAGAGGCACTTACCAGGCGAGCTTTCCCTGGAACCTCCCTCGCCGTTGTCATCGTCATTGGGTCGCCGCAACGACTGCTCGCGACGTGTCGAGCGGTCAATCACGCGAAGCTGAACGATGGGCGGTGGATCAATAGGTCGGCGATCGGCTGAATGTGGTCAATGCCAGAGGGGTGCATGTTAATGAGCCGTCGGCAGAAGACGCGGTCACGATGTCGAAGGAGCCGGGAAGTAGACGAATGTCGTCGTGGAGAGGACAAAAGGTTCATGCGGAGCATTGTCGGAGCGAGCGGGAGAGCAGACGCGATGTGCAGAGACTGATGAGCACGGCGAATGACAAAGGACAAAGTGAGGGGAGGGCGCACCTTTGCCGCCGACACCGCACATTCGCGCCTGCTTGGGTTCCTGCCGCACGGTGAGTTCGTATTCCCTAGAGTCGTATGGCCGCATGAGTATGATGTGTCAGTGGTGAGGCGCGAATAGATGTGCGCGTGCACGTCGGCGACAGCGACGCGGGCGGTGCAGAGAGGGCAGGGAGGAAGGAGAGGGATGGGCAGATGGGTGACGGTAGTCAGATACATAACGGGGCGAGGGAGGGATGGGGAAGAGTCTGTGGATGGCCCAGAGACGTGGATTCGGGATGGGATCCAGAGCAGAGGATTGAACGTCGCACAGGAAAAAAGAGACACTCACAGGTTCTCTCTGTCATATGGCTCGGTGTTGAGCGAAGAGTGAATGAACTGCGGCTGCTCGTCGTCCATCTTGGTGTGCGCTACGCGGGCGGTGTCGCGCTGCGTGGTAGGCGGCAGCCTTGGGTGCTGCTGGACGTGGTGGTGGTTGGTGGCAGAGGCGAAGGACGAGCAGCGGCCAGGAGGGCGAGGCAGGCAAACGCTATCGCAGATCCCACGCTGCAGCTTGCATCACCCCCCGTTGTTTCCCAGAACCCGGCGCCTGCAGGCATCACCGGGACCCCAGTCCGTGGATCTGGCTCGCTCTCGCACCCCCATATGTGCCATTAATGTTCTCTGCGCCGTGAAAACACGAACATAGGCCACGGCAGCACACAGAACGGCGTGGCCACCGGCCTGGCCCAAGCCCCTGGGTCGCCGTCGCCGAGCGGTGGCCGAGGCTGTCAGGGCATGCCGTCCCCACTGCCCGGGCACGCTCCCCCACACGCGGGATCCCAGCTGCCCTCTTGGGCTGTCCCGGCAACAGCCACGAGCTGCACAACCTCCGACCGGTCACGCATCGCCCGCACACAACAATCGCTGCATCAGATGCAGAAGATGCCCCGCTCGCACTGTGCGCAAGCCAACGGTCTTGTCGCCGCCGAAATCGCACGGCAGTTCCGGGTCCCTGGGCTCGGGCAGCCTGTGCCTTACGCAGACCCTTGCCTTTTCGAGCGGCTCGTTTTCTCGCTAAATTGCGCCGCGCAGTGCTGTCCAAGATTCGCCGCTAAACTCTATTCCACGAGGCTCTGACATTGGTGATCACCACACGTCATGTAGAAATCCCTCAACCCTCTGCTCTGCGGGCAATCTACTACCCGAGCCATGCAGCACTGAACATCGCGAACCTGATCGCACATCCCCATTTTCCCAGGCTGTCACCCGCACGGCCAGCTCGCCGCAGGTTCGTATCCCTGGTGCGATCAGCGCCTGCTAGTACTCGCTGTCTGGGCAGCACGCGTCTGCAGCACAACCACGTACCAGACGAACGGCTGTGCGGGAGGACGCTCGGGTGTGGCACAGACGGTGGTAAGTGCGTGCCACGTCGTGTACGCGTGCACGTTTGAATGCAGGCGTTGAACCGAGTACCTGGCGGATGACCGCTACACGGGTTCGGGCACAGTCACGCCGCGCCAGCACGGGACACCGCTGGTCAATGGTGTGGTAGTTCACCGTCCCGGCTGATCTCCTGCCTGTCCAACGCCATTAACACATACCTGCCCGCCCACCCGCCCGCCCGAGTCCTAAACTGTCTTTTGAACTTAGCTGGCAGTGGTAGTGAGCACTTCATGAGCGTGTAAGCTGACCATCTGTCCGCGCTTGTTATGCTCATTGGGCTAAACAGATTGTCCTGCGAGGTGGACTAAGTTCATTCAAAAAGCTACAATAAGCTTTCAATGGGGTCGGACCCGGTCTGCGGGTCATCCAGATCTCACTGGGCTGTGTCGCGCCAAATCAACGAAACGAGAAATGAAAACGTGTCGAGTAGAGTACAAATGTTTGTGCGTACTGCAAGTGAGTCTAAATCCATGAATCCCGTTCAAATTTAGTATTCTGATGCTCTCGTCTACTACAGTCGCTCCACCGGCTCACTATGTCTCCCATGTCACCACACCTTCAGCCTCCGGCGTCGTAACATGCGATCCATACGACTACCGACTACGTCCTTCCGACGTAGCGCTAGACATTCAGGAATCGAGAGACACGAATCGGTATGTTTACAAATGTCAAAATCTGACTCATGTCTCTAAATCGAATCTCCTCAAGGCGCATAACCGCAAACGGGCTCTATGCTCCACATCGAGCTGCTGACTCAACAGGTGATATAAACTTGCCTGGAGTCTAAAGAAGCGAGCCCCGCATCGCGTCCGTTGCTCAGTTGATGTCTGGCATAGCCATTGGCCTGGCTCGATGCAGGGACTCGGATCCGGTCTTCTGGTACATGGTCCAAGTCCACGGCTATGAATCAATCCCGCAAGGTCCCCATAGGTCTTCGGGCCTTGAGCTGAGGACTCCTTGCCTAATCCACAAAACTGCCTCACCTAGCTCTTGTCTCCGCGGTATGTGTACCTGTAAATTGACGAACTCCACCAGCGTCCACGCGTTTTGTCCTAGACTTGACCGTAGCGGTAACTCGCCATATAACAGTATTCGTATCGACATACATCGCGCTAACCGCTACAAAAGGACATGGCAAGGACTTGTCGCACCAGGAATAACAAGCAGGGTCGGTGCGACCGATGCATGTATACAACGAATGCATATCGAGCGCATCGACCAGAACCCGCTGTTGAATCAAGCTCTGTAGGTATAAACAAATCCGCCGTTTCTGCCAGTGCACCTACCTCAGTTTCGCCTGTCGCGGTTGCGGAATCCATGATATGCGGAGTACACGTCGGCCTTGGGCTTCGCGCCTGCCCGCGTCCACAAATGTGATCCAGCACACCGCCGCTCTGGATGCAGGCCAAATCAAAATCAAAACTAGGGGTTCTAGGCACACGCTTCAAGTTTGCTCATGGGTCGTGTCGCATGGCCGCGCACCTCCATCGTCACGTGTCGTCGCCGTGTGTGCTCACTATGACCGCCTCTGTTTTGTTTTGCGGTGTATACACCCACAACCCGTATACTCTACGACATGCGTGACTATACCAATCGAGGATTTAGTCCATCTCTGTACGTGAGCTCGCCATGAGCACGGCCGGCGTCTTTCTTTAATATACTCCTTAGGCATCAGACTATACATATCGAAGACAACCGAGCCAGGAAAAAGGAGGCGTCGTGTCTTGAAGATGCACACAGTGCTCCCTATGTCGCAATGTATGCCACGTCAGATAAATTCATGCTTGAGACATTATTTCCCATACCCACATACATTTCTCACGCTCCATTCACGTCAACGTGGTAGCTCTCGGCGCGCCCCGACGCGGCGGGCCGCCCACCGCGTCGGACCCAGAAATTGGGACGGCGGCGTTTTGAATCTCAGAGGCCTGTGTGTCATCACTTGCTAGTGTACGGCCAGGTGATGTTGGCGTCTTACCGGGTACTCGCACTTACAATCCTCTCGTAGGTCACTTGCCGCAGGAAACGTCTCGACAGGCTTCCGGGTGTACTCGGGGCGATGTTGTGTCGTGCGATGGCCCCTGCGGACAATATTCCAACCTGTTACCGACTTCGCACCGTCGATGTTGCTTCCGTTTGCTCATCCCACCATGCACAAGCGTTCCTCCAAGGTCAGCACAAGACCGTGGTAGTCACCGGCACTTGCCGTTCTCTAAAAATACCTAGGGATAGCACTGTATCAAGCTATTGATAGACATACTATCAACACTGCTCGTGCTCGACGGCCGCAGGGAAGCTATTCTTGGTGTAGTCGGTCTGTAGCGCTGGTATGGCCTTACGAACAGTGGCGAGCAGGGAGCGTAGCAGCTCCCACTAGTGGTATTTCTCATTTGACGGCAACCTCGGCAGCCTTTTCACACTGCAAACTTTGTCGCCAGGTTAGTGGCAAACAGCGCCTCAAAGCCGACGTCCAAACAAGGCAGGCGTAGTATTGGTGGCAGTTCTCACGGCCCCGTTCCGTTCCCACCACGCAGGCTTCCGAGCTGCGAACTCGCAACTGGCAGGCTAAAAATGCCTCACGCTATATGTGCCTTCCAATTGCACCCTGCCTGACGACGCTGCGCAGTCCTAGCGTGTAAGTATCCTGCTCCATTGGGTAAAGATTCGTGGTCAACGATGGATGATTGGGAAACACGACAGATGTTCACGATGGATTCGACCAATAAGCCGGGAATTTGAGATTATTCCCAAACCCGTGCGCATCCAGACAAACACCCACCCCCCCCTCTACCACTGCTCCACCACGCCTCTCCCTCCGCTCCCTCCGCCATGCCTTGGCCCTCGTCGCCACTCCTTTCTCTCGTCCTCTTCCTGACTCTCGCGTGTAGTACACATGCCGCATTGACGGTTTACGGACTCAATGGTCAGGTCCAGCAACAGACTCTCGCCGACGGCCAGCCCGCGACCTCCGTAACCACTTCGGCGACCACCGCCGCGTTCACGTCGATTCCCGCCTACAACGACGTCGTCTTGCAGGCCCCGCCTGTCCCTACCGACCTCACGACGCAATTCAGCGTGCCCGTGTCAAATAGCGCCCAAGGGGTGCCCAACTTGTCGATCCAGCAGAAACCAGGTTTCTTTGGATTCTCGATCGAGTTCAGTGTGGTTAACCAAGTCAGTGAGTACGCTGCCGCTGTAGAATGTGGCGAGTCGAGACTAATACCAATTTGATAGTCGGAATAAACGCGTGAGTACCAGTGGGCAATGAGCACCCTGTGGTGCTGACATAGAAATCAGGACATTCCTCAACGTACAGTTCTTGAATCTCATGTCGATCATGGCCCAGCGAGCGGGACAGGTTGTCATCCGTGTTGGAGGAAACAGTCAAGAGACGGCCACCCTCGTCGACAGCCTCGCTGATGGTAAAGCGATCGAGAAGGACAAGGCAGACTCGACGAATCCAGTAAGCACTTCTTGCTACGACTCGATCTCACCGAAGTTGATGATCAAATATTAGACGGAAACACCAGCGCTGCTTTTCACGGCGGAGATCCTTTACATGCTGGCAAATGTCTCTTCTTTATTGCCTGTGAAGTGGTATCTAGGTAACAGCGTATGGCCGTCTATCGCGAGCCATAACTTACGTATATATTCGTCAGGCATCCCGTTCAACGACACTACGCATCTTCGCCTAGGTATCGCAGAGGCCGGCGAGGCCATCCTCGGCGAACATCTCCTCGGATTTCAAGTTGGCAATGAACCCGATTTGTACTCGAGGTGGGCATTTATGTTGACGGCTGGTAAGGCTAGCTGAGCAGCGTGATGTAGCCATGGAGCTCGGCCTCAGAATTACTCCCAGGAAGACTATTTTGGCGAGTTCGCGGTGGTCGTACAGGCGATCGCCAACGATGCGAGCATCCCTACGCGGAACAACTTGATCGCACCCAGCGTGAACACGGGCCCGTGGACCCCAGAATCCGTCTTCAACACGGGATTTGTAGCGGCATACGATAGTGCTCTGAGTGCCCTCTCTGTTGAACAGTCAGTCGTTGAGGCTGTTCCAGCACTCGTATAATCTGACATATCTTTCCGTAGCTACCCAGATGATAACTGCGCGGCCGCCTTCCCCGACGCAGGCTTCGGACCCCCGAAGGACCCGCAGACTGTATTTCCGGAATATCTCACTCATCAGTCCGGTCTCGGGATCGTCGCGCCTTACCTCAACTCCACGAATTTTGCCCAGGAGGTGGGGAAGCCGTTCCTGATGTTCGAGACCAACACAGCGTCCTGTGGTGGTTTCCCGGGTGTTTCGGACTCCTTTGGCGCGGCCCTGTGGGCGGCAGACTATGGCATGACTATGGCGGCGGTCAACTTTTCTCAGGCACTGTTACACGTTGGTGGGCAAGATGATACGTACAATGTAAGAGTTAGACTTGAATTGCTTTGCGCCGTGCTGATTGTCTCCTTTGCAGCCCTTTACGCGTAAGTCCGCCACATCCACCAGAGGTTTTGATTAACCCCTCGCGATACCAGCCCCTCCAACGAACATGAGTACTTTCGAGCAATGGACGATCGGCCCCGTGTTCTATTCTGCCGTCATCCTCGCCGAAGCCTTCGGCACCTCCGGCACCGCACNCTCGTGGTCACAGTCATGGCCCGACTAACATGGCCGAGGCCTGCGGACGCGGTAGGCCAGAGTCAGAACAAGGCATATCTGGAGGCGGAGCATCCACGATAACTGCAAGTATTTCGTTCACTGATGGCACCACGCCCTCGCAAGTGATGGTGAAGTGAGTGTGAGGGATATCTTTGCGGGCGAGAGGCTGACTCTGGGTTCTTCAGGTATCTTCTTGCACCTTCTGTCGGGGAGAAGGTAAACATTACATGGGCCGGCCAGGTACGTTCCCCCACGAACCTTCTGTGTTCTCTACTTGAACGCCTCAATTTCCAGCAGACATTGAGCGGGATCTTCCAATCAGGTTGGCGTTTCTCCTCTGTGAAGTACGGCCCGTATTGACACCCTCCTCAGACGGACGCTTTAGAGGCACAGAAAGCATCTCGACAGTGCAATGCGATCAGAGCGGCGGAACATGCGCCATCGAAGTCCCCGCGCCGGGCTTCGCTCTCGTCTTCCTCTCGTCCGCCGCGCTCGCCGAGACGGAGCCTTCGTCGACCGTCACCTTCTCGACGTCCACCGTGACCGGGAAGCAGGAGAACACGGCGACCGTGAACCCCGCGGTGCTCGCGACGTCCAACGGACATAGCGGCGCGGACCGCGCACACCTCGACAGCACGAGTAAAGGCAGCAGTGGGGCTGCATCCCGCGCGGAGCTGCTCCCAGGCCTGTGCGCGGTGTTCCTAGCTGCGTTCTCTGCGCTGCTTCTCCTTGGCGCGCACACACGAACATAGGGGAACACGGTGATGTGTACCCAGTCTGGGAACCCAAGCGGCGGTGGATGCGCTATACATATAGAAGCTACTAATGGGATGTGCATGCAGATGTATTCAGTGCAATCGGACACTTCATTTCAAGCCATTTTATCGCGACACACATAGGCCCGGGCCACTGGCAACGCGCTGAAATCTTTCTACGGTGGCAGCCAATTCAATGACTCATTGTCTCTAGACGTTCCGAGTTTGAGGGCTCCTGTATTCGTACCTTCGCGAGATCTACATTGGATTTGAGTTGGATTTGAGATATACTGGTCAGTAATCTTTGCTACTAAATGACCGCACTACCCTGACATTGACTACGAAAGTGGCGGGGGAATCTCAGACGCAGGTTCTAGCCCGTCTGAGGCCTTCTGATCGTAGAACCGCAGCATTTACATCTGCGCTTCACCTTGCGCATGAGTTGCACTTCGAACGACGCAGAAAGGTCAGTACCTTTGATTTAACATAGGTCATGTTGCTTTTTCCTCTACAGAGTCTACACGACGAACGTCCTCACGTGACGTCACGATGAGCGCGTCTGCTGCAGGTAGGCAAACATCTTGGATCAGACCGCGTAGATCGAAGACAGAGCTTTTTTCATTCGACTACAACCTACTAGTAGGACGTCATCTTCCCAGAGTTTCTCGTTGGGTCCCGCGTCAGGGCAGATAAACGATCATGTCTCAAAGGCGCACACGGTCGACATAGGTAAGTACTTCCTACATCTTAGCGTGTCCGTCCGCAGGCGGTTCTCCATTATGTTCAGTTTAGGTACAGTTTCACGTACCCGCGATGCTTCTCCATCTGCCTCGGCTTTCCTGTCGCTAATGCTGACGCGGACCGGATCCTCGGGCCGCCCACGTCTGATCCCACAAGAAGAGCTTTGGACAGAGCAATTCTACAGGTCGGAGATTTGTGTAGTGGACGCATCTTGTGTTGGGGACATCACGTCGCACAAGACCCTGAAACGCAGTTGAACGCTGCACAACATCGCACCATCACTCTTGAAAAACACATCCGAGTCGTCGCTTCATATAGCGGCAGTGCTGTGCTACCACTAAAGAAGCCTTCGGTTTTCTACGGGCTTGACGGCCGCGCACCTGCTATCATGTCAGAGAATTGGTCCTACTCTTGATGTGAACGCAGCATGCAAAGTTTTAAGGTGAGCGTGCTAGGATGTAACATTGGTCTCGCGGCGTGCTGACAACGTATACGGGCTAGCAGGGACATTTCTTCAGCGTAAGGGATTATGCAAACTTGAAGACAGCTTATTTGAAGACACCTGGAACGGTGTTCTCGGCTCCTGGCGCTTCTCGCGGCATCAGCCAAATAACGCCTGAAATCTAGCAGCCAAACGGGGCAAGCATCGTTTTATCGGCGTTTCCCCAAGAGACCGCTGACACGGCTTCATACGGCCTCGCGACTGGCAGGGGCGGTATAATATCCCCGAGGCACCTGAAATCTCGACTCCTGCTTGACAGCGTTGCGCAGCAGAGACGGGTAGGTGCGCCGCTTCATTTGGTGTAGATCGTGGGTCAACGATGGGTGATGGATGACCTCAATGAATGTCTTCGGTGGGTTGCACCAATTGGCACCAAAGAGGCTACGTCGTAAAGGGAGCTGTTGTGAGAGTACACATATTCCCCTAGGCCTCCAATCGCCGTCGTACTACACCTCTCCTTTGTCATGCTCTGGCCCACCTTCCTTGCCCCCGTCGTCTTCCTGGCCTATATATGCGTTGCTCGTGCAAGCATAACGGTGTACGGCCTCAATGGCCAAGCGCAGCAGCAAACTCATGCCAATGGCCAGCCCGATGCTTCCGCGACCAGCTCAGCAATCAATAGCGCGTTCACGTCCATTCCCGCCTACAACAATGTCGTCCTTCAAGCTCCGCCGGTCCCTACTAACCTAACGACGCAGTTCGACGTACCGGTGCAAAGCAGCTCACAGGGTGTGGCTGCCCTATCCATAGAGCTAAAACCTGGTTTCTACGGGTTCTCTGTTGAATTCAGCGTGGTCAACCAAGTCGGTGAGTAGATTTGATACTTCATGAGAAGGCGTACTAAGACCGATGCGCATGTTATAGTCGGCATAAATTCGTGAGTACGAACGAACGAGTATCTATGCAAACAATGTTGACATAGAGACTAGGACATTCCTTAACGTCCAATTCTTGAATCTCATGTCGATCATAACACAGAGAGCGGGGTCAGTAGTCATTCGTGTGGGCGGCAACAGTCAAGAAACTGCCACCCTCGTCGATAGTCTCGCTAACGGCAAGTCGATCGAGAAGGATAAGACAAACTCGACGGGCCCCGTAAGTACTGTCTTCAGTGGGGGTGCTCTACCAGGACTGATAAAGTACACTTAGACGGAAACGCCTACGCTACTTTTCACCCCGGAGATCCTCTATATGTTGGCGAACGTTTCGGCATTACTACCTGTGAAGTGGTACCTCGGTAAAAACTGTGATCATGTAAAGCTTAAAATCTTGTTCTCATATCTATTAGGTATCCCGTTTAACGACACCACAAACCTTCGCCTTGGTATTGCAGAGGCCGGCGAAGCAATCCTCGGCAACCACCTTCTCGGCTTTCAGGTCGGTAATGAGCCCGACTGGTACGCAAAGTAAGCATCCATGTTATTGGCTGAGTATTCTAGCTAAACAGTAGCACGTAGCCATAAAAACCGCCCGTTGAACTACTCCCAAGAAGACTATTTCGGCGAATTTGGGGTGGTTGTACAGGCGATCGCCAACGATAATAAAATCACTGTGCGCAACAACTTGATTGGACCTAGCGTCAGCACGGGCCCATGGACGCCGGAGTCTGTCTTCAATACGGGATTTGTGTCTGCATACGATAGCGCGCTCGGTGCTCTATCCGTCGAGCAGTCAGTTCTCAGAGTTATTGAATAATCAAACATCTCACTTCAAGTCTCCGTCCTTCATAGCTACCCCACAGACAATTGCGCCGCCGCCTTCCCAGACGGAGGCTTCGGACCCCCGAAGGACCCGCAGACTGTATTTCCGGAATATCTCACCCATCAGTCCGGCCTCGGCATTGTCGCACCATACCTCAACTCGACGAATTATGCTCAGCAGGTCGGGAAGCCATTCCTGATGTTCGAGACCAATACCGCGTCTTGTGGTGGTTTCCCTGGTATATCAGACTCGTTTGGTGCAGCTCTCTGGGCGGCAGACTACGGTATGACTATGGCTGTGGCCAACTTCTCTGCAGCATTGTTACATGTCGGTGGACAGGACGATACTTACAATGTAAGTACCGTTCTTGCATAGTTTCACACTACTGACCTTCCAATACTATCAAGCCCTTCACGCGTAAGTCCCACACATCACATCGCACAGAAACTACGAACACTATTTCATGCGTTCTACCAGCTCCACCAACAAACATGAGTGATTTCGATCAATGGACGATCGGCCCCGTGTTCTATTCTGCAGTCATCCTCGCCGAGGCCTTCGGCACCTCCGGCACCGCACAAATCGTCGATCTCCAG